>PITA01017295.1:0-43820 GCA_004023965.1 Spilogale gracilis | reverse complement strand
CCAAAATTCATATATTGCAGCCCTGACCCCAAGCAGGATGGAATCAGGAGCAGGTCACAAGGACAGAGCCCTCAAGAATGGGATGAGTGCCCTTACAAGAGTCAGGACGGAGCTTGCTTCCCTTGTGTCTCTCCATCCCATGAGGACACCGCGAGAAGGTGGCAGTCCACCACCCAGCAGAAGCCCGCGTGGGCTGTCCAGCCCCCAGAGCTGGGAGAAATGAGTCTGTGGTTTCTCAGGCACCACTGTGTGGCATTCTGCTGAGGCCGAATTACAGCTGGGTAAGCTGTTGGCCAAGGACTGAATTCCTCACATCTTAGGGAGTTTCAGGCAAGATGCTCAGAGGCTCAAAATGGCGACTGCTATTCTCTTTAAGCTTGGTCTAAGGCTCCTCAGGCAGCTGGGAAGGCACAGGCAGGAAAAGGAAGGGAAGGAGGGAGGGAAGAAGGAAGGAAGAAAGGACAGAGGAAGGGAGGAGTAAGCTACAGCAAACTGCCTCCAGCCCCTGGGAGGGCAGCAAGATGGAGCTCTGCCTTAGGAAGGGATTTTGAAAGAATGGAAGGAGAGTCCATGGGATGTAAAACCCTCAAAAATGGAAGGAAATGGGTATTATGTAATTTTTAAAAAATGAAATGTAGCAATAAAAGCCATAGTAGGTTAAATAATATTGAAGAGAATGGATGAAAAAGGAGGGACATTTAACAGAAAAAAAAAAATCTATGGTAACTTCCTCAAATAAGGGAAATCCCAAGAGGTTCACTCTTGGGAGTGAACCTCTTGGGATTCACTCTTGATGAATCCTTCACTCTTGATTTAGACAGCTAGAGACTTCTAGAGAACGGTTTTGAGGAACGGAAAGATGAGTTAAGTCACAAGGAGAATACAGCCCTTCCCAAACACTAGTGGGAAAAAAAGAGAATCATAAAACCTATGCAACCACAAAGTCACAAATCCAATCAATCGGTAAGGCAAATCCAAAAGAGGAGAAAATGCCAGGAAATGTAATAGGGAGTAATAGGAAAATAGAAATCAAGAAAAGTCACTCAAGTAGCTGAAACTCTGTGATCAGAGGACAAAAGTAACAGCAGAAATCAATTGTGTATAAAATTTAAAAATAACAGTTCTTGAGTAAATGCAAGAAGTGAATTTTTAAAGGAAACATAATTCCTAAAAACAGAAAACCTCTGGGAATGCCAGTTAGCTGAAGATGAACAATAGATCCATATCGGCCCTGGGGGCAATTAAAATACAATGAAATTACCTGGGGGAAAGAACAATAAGTCTGATGAAATGCATACTTTATAAATAGGAAGAGTAAGTGGAGGGACATAACATGTTTCAGTCGGGAAAATGTGGTATTATTAAGATAACCAATCTTCTCCCTGAGTTAATTTACACATGGCTGGCGAAACCAATTCAGATTCCCATGGGATTTAAAAAAAAAAAATCTTGCAAATGATTTTACAGTTCTTTTAAGAGGCGAGCTGGGCCAAAATAGCCCAGGATATTTCAAAATGCAAAAATTATTCAGTATGGACATGGTGGCTTATATCACAAAATTATGGTTATTACAAGGATGAAATCATGTCATTGAGTTAAGGTGGTTGAGGCAGGTAGGAACCAATGTAGATTAAGAGTACAGACTTCAAAGGCAAGAGGAAAACTGGAACACTTGTGTGCAGGAAAGTTGTAGGAAAATCCCCTACAATGGTAACATGGTGATAAGGTAACGGACAGCTTGCATCGGGAAGGGTGTTGCTGATGTCGGGAAAACACTGCCAAGGAAGAGCAAAGCCATAGGAGCAGAAGCCAAGATCTGCCTTGGTCACCCAGAGTACTCACCGTCCCGCTGGTGCCAACGGACTGCGTGCAGGAAATTCTCACAGTAATGCAGCAGGAACTCGTGTTCAGAGTGCTGTGCTGTCCCCAGCAGCAAAGGCAGCAGGTCCCGGCCATCAATCACCCTGCAGACAGGAGCACAGACACTCAGGGATGCTGCAGGCATGCACGGAAGGCACGCTCGAGCCTTAGCAAGCTCAAGGAAGCATTGGAAGAGGCACCTCCATTATCCGTCTACAAACATCACCTTTGTCTAAAAGATCAGCAAGAATCCAACATGCTCAGCTGAAGTTATTATCTGCCCAACCTTATTATGAATTCAAGAATAACCTGAAGGTTCAGCGAAATGGCTTTCTGGTTTTATGGTTTATTGGGCTCTAAGCTATTATAGCATACAGTATATCCTTCATCAACACTGGGTATCATTTCCTTCTCTGCAGAATGCCCCGCCTCTGCAGCCCTCCTCCATCCCTGCCTTGTCTTCCTCCCTCTTCCCTTCCTGTTCTTCTTCAGTGTCCGAGATGCAGCTCCATTCCCATTCAGGATGGAGGTTTCCTGGCATTCCACTTCCATTTTCTCCACCCTTCTTAGGAGAAAGCCTAAGTCCACCCCTCGTGACTTGCCGGGGTCACCATGAGCATTTTATGTCCCAGTGACGTGGTCAGTTTTCAGGATCCTGTGTGTCAAATGTAAATCATCAACACTGAAGAAAGATTTTTATCGATACCATGAGCTTAGAAAAGCCATAAAAAGGGAACCTTTTTCTCTAATTTCACTAATGTTTTTCAACAACTAGGGAATTCAGAACCCCGAAGTTGATTAAAATTTACTTGAAAAATGAAAGAAACAAAAGAATGTATCTACAACATATATGTTTATATGTGTGTATGTATATATATAATTCCACCTCCAAAAAATATATTCCTATACACATAGACACAGGTATATTTTATGTGTTTGTGTCTATATATATCCAACACTGTATGGCTATATTTATTTTGCCTTCTAGTACAACAACACTTTTGTAATACACATGTCAGACACATTTTTATTTTTAAAGAAAATGATGGAAATTAATTTAAAAAATAGCACCTAATTAGGAAAAAAAAAATTAACCAGACATATGTTATTCAGTGCAAGAGAAAAGAAGAGAATGTTAAGGTATAAAATATTCAACCTGTCTAAGGATAAAACAGTGAAAATTAGAACACACACCTATATGTAAATTTGTATAGACACTTATGATTAATGTATATATATAAATCACATGTACAGAATTGATATTTATTTTAGTTCTGTTATGTTTTAAAATGGACATCTCATATATGACTGGTGGTGATTCCTAAGGAACAATTTGACCAAATATTATCAAGAGATGTACTTATAAACGGTCAGACTCTGACTCAGGAATTCACCTTCTACAGGATTCTTACTTAGGTGGTAATTTTATGATAGGCAATAACATGACAAGATAGTTTTGTTTTTTTTTAAAGCAAGACTAATGTCCACATATAAGGGGATGGTTGAAAGAAAAACATGAAGGCATTACGTTTTTTTGTCTATGCACAAAAATTTCTAAAAATACATACATTTGCATAAATATACATAAAATGGAAAATTTATCTAAAGGATAGCTCTAAATCTACATATCTAGACATATTTAGATAGATTTAGATAGATGATATATATCATACAATTGTAACTGTATGACATCATACATTTGTTATCATGATTGCATAATTATGATTACAATTGTATACATAATTATCAGATTCTGAAATAATTTTATTTTCTATTTCTCCCCAAATTTTCTATTCTTTTTAAGACAGAGGAAAATTGGAATCTCTGCAAAATCTCTATCACAAAAAGGAATTTCTTGTAATGACTTGTTAGATTTTTCAATGATCACCATAATAAAATGGATTCACTCAAGTATCAGGAGAAGGAAAATGGACATTCTATATATAAAAGGAAGCAGGCAACTGATCCCAGTGGCTAACAGCAGGGAACCTAGAGGAAAACCTCTGTTTTCCCAGAGACTCATTTCGTGGATGTGTCATGCAAGTCCAAAGTGACAATGACATTTCACATACATCTTTCTCTGTGTGCAAACTGAGTTGCTTAGGTTTTCTTGGGCTGTTTTGTACCTGTCCTGGGGCACCTCACCGCCCCCCAGCTGGACCACGGTGGGGAAAACATCCATCAGGCTGGTGGGCTCGTGGATCACTCGGCCGGCCGGCAGCACCCCAGGCCAACAGAAGATCCCTGGGACGCGGATCCCACCTTCCCAGCCCCCCATCCCTTTGCCACCTGTGTGTAAACATGAACAGAAAAGAATGTGATCATGCCATGGTTTTTTGGCAGTGTGTCTTACAGTCGTTGGGGTACACCCTATAATGATGTGTCTGTCATCGATAGAATGCCAGTTTGACTACGATGTGGCCACCACTCTCCCTGGATGCATTGCCTAATTCCTGAGTCCATCACTTGATGAACGGATAATCAAAGTGTGGTCCATCCATACAACGGAAGATTATTCAGCCATGAAAAGGAATGAAGCACTAACACGTGACACAATGTGGATGAATCTGGAAAACATCTTGCTCAGTGAATGCAAGCCAGTGGCCCAAGACCACATATACTTCATGATTCAATTTACACGAAATGGTTACGCTAAGGAAATATACAGAGATTGAAATAAGTTGGGGGTTGTCAGGGGCTAGGTACAGGGGGAACCAGGGAATGATTGCAACTGTGTGCTGAGTTTCTTTCTGAGGGGATGACCATGTTCTGCAATTAAGTGTGGTGATGGTTGTACATCCTGTGAGTATACCAAAAACCACTGCATTGTGCAAAAGAAAAAAAATCATGTTGGAAAATGACAAATTATAATTTCCAACCCAAACAGAAAAACAATAGTCCCTGGTGACTCTCTTGAGGTGGATAGCCCCATTCCATGGGAAGGGTTGGGAACTGTAGGGTGGGGATAGAGACCATACACAGGAGCCCATCATCTCTCTACCTTTGTAGATCCCATTCCAGCCGCCATATTGGTTGTTTCTGAGTTGAGCCTCTAAAGATCCCCCGTGATCCGAAGTAAAATAAACAAGGGTGCTGTTGGTCAATCCCTCCATATCCAAAGTATCAAGGATCTGCCCTGTAAAGAGTACATGCATTTGAGCTGGTCGAAATGGAAGACTATCTTAAACCAAGCTGTTCGGTGTGTGTCTCAGCATTTTGTACCTCTCCATGAGGAAAGCCTTTAGTGTTCATAAATAATGGGATTGAGTAGCAATAAAATTATGCTATCCTGAATATTAGTGACCCAAGATTCATATAGGCTTTTAGATATACCCCCATTCTGTTTCTAAAAAGTTTTAAGCAAGCTACAAGGTATAGACTACATAGGAAAAAATAGCAAAAACTTAGAAAGTAAGCCAAAAAAAAAAAAGAAGAAGCATATGGAGTCAACCATACTTCAATTAAACAAAAGGAAAGAGGGGAAAAAAGGAAAGAGATCAAGAGGGTCTAGGAAAAAGGCTGACAATGGTTGGAGATGTATGTCCATCGATGAAGAATGGTTTACAACTGTGCCTCCAAGTTTCTTATAATCACCTCAAAGGGAAATCTTATGGCTGAAGCAATTCACCATGTCTATGAGATTTCTTTTTAATTGGATGGGAAGAATCATATTGTGTTACTTCTAACAGGAGACAGAGCTTACAATCTACTTTTTCATGAGGACCCAGTGTTGGGAAAGTTGACTATGGTCTCAAATAGATCCTGTTATTGGGTAGCTCTTACTTCTACCTTATTTGTGTCTTTATATTTAAACAGTATGTCTTTTGGGTTGGGTCTCGCTTTTTCCCACAGTCTGGTGACCCTGCATTTTCACTGGTTTGAAGGAGCACAATTAAGACAATTGTCTATTCGCTGACCTTGAAATTAACCACATTGCTATTTTTTCTCTTTCTTTGCTCCATCTATAGTTGAGCCATTTTTTTCATCTCCAGTTGCTTTGTTTTGGACACAGACTTAAAATCTGATTTCTACAAAATCCTCCTCCTTTAATTAATAGATTTTATTTTTTTTAGAGCAGCTTTACATTTTATAGATAAGCTGAGTTGTAGTGTCATCTATGAGCCAATACCAAGAAACTATTATTAACTAAAGTTTATAGTTTCTATGGGGCTTCACTCTTGGTGTTACATCCTAAGGGTTTTCATAAATGCATAATGCTGTGCACCCAGCGCTATAGTACAAGACAAGATAGTTTCTCTTTCCTAAAAATCCCCGTTCCTCCACCTATCTACACCAGGACAACGATTTTCATTTAAAAAGTGGCTTCAGGGAGTTTGAAACTGGAACACAAGGGCACTGAAGCCTTAGAGAAGATTCTTGAACTATGTCTTAAGAGTTCCTTATCTTGATGGACTTAGGGGGTTCTTAACTCTGTACTGTAGGATTTCAGAGTTTATTATTCAATATGTATTTGATTACATACATCTGTACATGTATTCTTTTAAAAAATCTTCCCTCACATTGTGGCATGGTGAATCCTATTTCAAGCTGTCAATCTTTGACATCATATAAAATAGCCTGTATTTTCAGGTGATTCTTCTTCTTTCCCACACAAGGACCATAGTGGCAATGATGAGTGAGTTTGCCCTGAAGGTGCACTGGGGACATGATGTGACATTGATCTTGGACTAGATGTCTCCCAACCTCCAGAATTTGGGCCAACAGTTCACCCAAAGGATGCATTTTCCTCCAAGGTGATATTTTCAACAGATTATTAAAAGTATGTTTTCTCCTAAAATCTCTGCTTCCCATTATGTTGCAGCCCCTAGCCCTCTCTGTCCACCAGCATGTCAACCCAAGGGCACCCAAGTCCTTGCCTGAGAGTCAGGGGAGGGGCTGTGTTTATGTCCATGGACCCACAATGTGCACTCTGTGTCATACCAGGTATCATTCTGAACCCAAGGGATGCACGGGGAGAACAAAGCAAGACTATCCTACCCATGGGGATTTTAATCTATGTTCTCCTGGGGAAAAATAAAGAATGATCCCTCCGCAGACAGTGTGATGAGGAGAAAGCAAGAAAATGCAGTTAATCTCATCTCATTCTGTGTGTCCTTTCTTCCTGTGGTTTCGGGAGGGGCACCTGTTCCATTTCACTGGGAAAAGGCACTTACCCACCATCCAGTCCATCTCTTCTATGTTATCCCCATACAGCCCATGCACGCTCTTCCCACGGAACATCTCTGTTGTGATCAGAGGCGTGTGCACGTGTAGAAAGGAGACAAAGAGAAGGAAAGGTCTGTGCTTGTTTCTAAAAATAAATAACAGTGATTGGAGTTCTTTTTACTTAGGGTCAAATTGAGGTCCTATAGACACAAAATACAGATCTAGATTACCACGTCCTTAAACAAGTGCATCTGCTACTCTTTAAGGTGATGACTTTTATCCTTCTAAAGTCTGTAGAAAAATTCATAATGATATTGTACACATTTTTCTCTGAATTTTATCAAATTATAACTCTACATACTTCTGGCAAGTGAACGTAAGACAGAAAGCTATGGTTGACCCTATGGTTCAACACAGCTCTGAACTGTGCAGATCCACTTACACGTGCATTTTATTTTTATTTTTATTTTTAAAAAAGATTTTATTTATTTGACAGAGAGAAACACAGCCAGAGAGGGAACACAAGCAGGGGGAGTGAGAGAGGGAGAAGCAGGCTTCCCGCCGAGCAGGGAGCCCGATGTGGGGCTTGATCCCGGGTCTCCGAGATCATGACCTGAGCCGAAGGCAGTCGCCCAACCAACTGAGCCACCCAGGCGCCCCTACATGTGCATTTTTAAAAAATACAGTACAACAAATGTATTTCCCTTATGATTTCCTTAATAACATTTCCTTTTCTCTAGCTCACTCTACTGTAAGAACGCAGCATATAACATACAAACTATGTGTTGATTGACTACTTTTGTTGTCAGTAAGACTTAGGGTCAGCAGTAACGTATTACCAGTTAAGTTGCAGGAGGGAGTCAAAGTTGTATGTGATTTTCAGCAGCACATGGGGTCAGCGTTCCCAAGACCTCCATATTGCTCAAGGGTCAACTGTAATTATCAGCATCATTTCTGACCCGTATTAGGCAATTCCATGAAAATAAAGTTCTGGAACATGATTGGAACTACATCACCACCAGATGAACGGGGTTCAGTGGTGTCCACTGCTTTATAGGAAAACTTGGGGAGCATGGAATGACCTCTGTGTGGCGTAGCTTTATAGCTTGCCTCTCTTACCTCTGACATAGTAAGAGCCTCTGTTATTCACATTTACATTTAGGATTGAGTTAGCAACAGGACAACTTAGTTTTGATGATAGAGCTTTAAAAATATTTGTATTTATTTATAAATCTTCAGGTAATTTGTTTTGTTAGTTAAATATGGCCCACGGTGATAGGTGGGTGCTTACATAATGGGACTGGCTCCAAGTAGGAGGGGACAGCAGCAGATTTCAACTGTCCTGTCACCTGTTTCAATTGGCACAATCAAGTTGGGCTCAACTGAACATCATTTCTGACACATTTTGCCAAAAATATCTTCCTGGGCCAGGGTGATTTCACCATTCATATCTCCATTTCAAAAAGAAAGTGGAAAGACTTTCCAAAATGCATTTGCATCATGGACCACAGCACTAGGATGAAGCTAACCCTTTGAGGCTCACCTTTGGATGAAGGATGAGACTTCTCTAAGAATAAGAGACGTTGTCCGTTGAAAGTGCATGGGCTGCTCAGTGATGGTGTGGTTTCTCATCAGAAAGCAGTCTGCATGAACAATCAGAATCCCCATGAAATAAGAGGTCATGAAGAGCAAGATGGCTGCAGTGGTTGACCAGATGACCGGGGTCCATGAGCCCGATGTCAGATGGGTGAGTTTCCCAGCAGTGAGTGTGAGGGCAGCGAAGGCCATGATTTGGAAGCAGACGTTGAGTTTGTGTTCCATGCCTGCACGCTTCTCTGACAGCCCCCAGTGAATGCAATCTCCCATCATGGAAAATGGCATTCCATAGAAATGGTCAAATCCGTGGCTGATGGGGTGGTGACAGTGGTCACTGGAAGATTCACAGTTGAGACCCAGATGCCATTTTCCTGAAAGGCAAGAAGGATTCCGATGTGACAACTAGCTGATTGTTGCTTAGTAGGGATTGCATGCTTGCCCTATTCCGGCTACTCCGCTGCATGAAGGAATAGGTAGGGAAGTAGAAAGATGTGGATAGCATTCACTGTTATTTAAGCCACAACCTGGCTTAGCCCTGTTATGGAGGGATGAGGTCCCGTGTGGCAGCATTTCACTATTTCCTGTGCTGCTGAAACAAATGACCATTAGTGTGCTTGCTTAAAACAATAGGAATTTTATGTTCCCACAGTTCTAACACCAAAAGTCCAGAATCAAGATGTGACAGGGCCATGCTCCCTCTGTAGGTTCCTGGGGAGGATCTTTCCTGCCTCTTCTACTTTTGGGGGCTCCAAGAGTTCTTTGACTTGTGGTCATGTCCCTCCCACCTCTGTGTCTGTGGCCACGCTGCCTTCTCCCCTTCCATGTCATATATTCCTGTATGTCTCTCTTAAAAGGAGTCTTGTCCTTGTATAATCCAGGATAATCTCATCTCAAGATCCTTAATTTCCTCACATCTGCAAACACCCTTTCTCCATATAAGGTAATATTTTTTAGCTTCCAGCGTGTAGGACGTGATAATTTTGGTGTCTGTTTTTCAGTCTACTGTGGCTGAATTTGCAGACGTCTGTGGCAGAGCTATAAGGAAGGCACAGAGCACTCACATTGTTCTAGAAAACAATCTGGTGTACTCAGCGTAGGTAAAAGATTTCCCAACTTTGGAATCGTCCCTCTCTTTGTGAAACCACTGTAACCGCGGACAGGGTCATGGTAGGTGATAGGTTCTACAGAGCACAGCTTTCAAGCTCAATCAACTATCTTCTCTCCTGTCACTACTAGAGCATTGATAGAGATCTGTGTGTCTTCCTACTACCCCAAATGGCCATCTCTCATCCAGAAAACCTCATGAGATGTTCCAAAGAATGGCCCAGGAGAATAGAGTTCCATCTCAAAAAAAAGACCATGAGCCTATTGGATTGGATAGTCTGTGTGTCAGTCTTGCTCTTCATGATCAGTAAATGGCACTGTTTAATAAAAATTATCGCTATAACATGGTAACGACAGTGACAGCTTGGTCTCCTCTCAAGAAACTACTATCCTTAATTGTACTCCATTGTGTACATGGCATGGCTTGTTGACCTCTAGGAGATAAGCACGCTATTTATGGAAGCAGAGAGGGAAGTACTAAGCCCCGCAGTCACATTTCTATGCAGACTTTAGGGAAAACAACATTATGGAAATTGTTGGTAACTTATTGACATTAGAAAAAAAATTTCCCTTTATTTTTATCATGGCGCATGGGCAAATAATATGATATGCTATGTGTTTCATTAAGCTGTTTCATACTTTGAACACGGGAGTCTGGCTACAAGACATTCGTGCGTTCATGGAGCTTTCTGTCTGATGGACAGTCCTACTGCATCAAAACCATTTCATTTCCATGACCAGACCTGAAACCAAGAGTCAGATGCTTTTTAGTTGAAAACACTCTCTATATAAAGGAAATGTGCTTAATACTTAATAAAGGTACATACCTATTAGCCCAGTGGCATATCCTCTGTCTTTTAGTACTTTTGCAAAAGTTGTCTCATTGGTCGGGAGCCCTCCAGAGGCTGCAGTCCACTGAAGAACACGATAACCGTTACTGGAGACCATGCCTTTGGGGAATCATTTTCAAAAAAACGTTACCATCACACATCGACACTTATCATTATTATTAATTTTTCATTTAAAATATGCAGTGAGGGGCGCCTGGGTGGCTCAGTTGGTTAAGCAACTGCCTTCGGCTCAGGTCATGATCTCAGAGACCCGGGATCGAGCCCCAAGTCGGGCTCCCAGCTCGGCAGGAAGGCTGCTTCTCTCTCTCTCTCTCCCCTGCTTGTGTTCCCTCTCTGGCTGTGTTTCTCTCTGTCAAATAAATAAAAATAAAAATCTTTAAAAATAAATAAATTAATAAAATATGCAGTGAAACATTAATTGAAAACTTAGTGAGAAGGCTTATTGTCCTGTTATGAGAAGGTTAGAAACACTAAGAGAATTAAGTGAAAAAGGAAAGAGAATTAAAAATGGTTTTGCAATTATGTCAGACTCTTGATCTGATGAACCACAGATTCTCGAACTCATCTGTACTTTGGGAACATTTGGGAACTCCAAAATATTATGAAACCTGGTTGTCAATCCAGAGCTTGTGATTTTATTTTATTTTAATATTTTATTTATTTGTTTGTTTGTTTGTTTATGGAGAGAGAATGGGAGCCAGGGGAGAGGCAGAGGGGAAAGGGAGAGAAAGAAAATTTCAACCAGATTCCAGGCTGAATGTGGGGCCCAATGCGGGGTTCAAACTCACGACCCTGAGATCATACCAGAGCTGAAACCAAGAGTCAGATGCTTAGCCAACTGAGTCAATCAGGTGCCCCCCCAGAGATTGTGATTTTAGTTGGTTGGGGGTAGAATTTGGGATTTGGAATCGTTGCAAGATGAGCCAGATGATTTATGTGTACTAACAAGTAGGGAGTCATGGATGTAATTCAGACTGACCCTGATGTCTTATTCAACTTTATTCAATCAAGTATTCAAGTGTTTAAAAACACAGGTTAAATATTTTTCTAAAGCTCTGGGCTATACAGCCAGGAACCACTAACTTGGAAGATGCTCTGTGCCTCCTAGACCATTTTAATGGATGCAGCTCAGTCTTAATCAGAGAAGATCTACTTGGCTCTAAGAGTGAATATATCTCAACAATCATCATTTAGAACTTCAAGAATTCTTTCTGAGATTTTTCCAAAACTTTGAGCATACATCTGGTTGAGTGGAAGACCGTGGAACAGAAATTTACATTAGCCAGGATTCCTTCTTCCCTGGGGGCATGAGAAGGTGCCAGAGACCCATAGGTATTAGGGTCTGTGAGAGTCAGTTTGTATGTCACATGGCCAGGCCAGTCCCCAGTTATTCAAACACTAGTCCATTAGCTCAGGCGTTTCTGTGAAGGTCTTTCAAGAAATTATTAACATCTACAATCAGTTGGCTTTAACTAAAGGCGATAACCCTTGACACGAGGTTCCTTATCTTTAGGGTTAAAGGGCAGAAGGATGCCAAAGACTCATACAGACTTTTCAAACTTTTTGTCCATACCCTACTCAGTCCCCCTGGCTGTGTCACCTCATTACCCGTGGGGCTCTACAGCTCTTACTGACTCTAATCTGATGGTAGAAACACGAAGGGATTAGATTATCTCCCCACTATGGCAGTGGACCCGTGCTTTAATGTCTCTAATACAGGGAGTATATTCTCTCCACAGACAAGGGTAGACATGAGGGAGGACAGACCTGATCGGACAGGGTACCTGCCCGTTAGGAAAGCAGCCCTGCTCGGCGTGCACACTGATGCTGCCGCTATGTGCTGGGTGAGTATCACACCATCCTCCGCGAGGCGGTCAATATTTGGAGTCCTACAGAAGGAAACATGAATGGTGTTATTCCTTAACAAACAAATACATAGGCTTTTCTAGAAGCATATCTATGTGTTTAACAGAAATTTGGTCCATCAGTGTCCACAACAGCCAAGCTGTGGAAAGAGCCCAGATGTCCACCAACAGATGAATGGATAAAGATGCGGTCTATGTATGTATAACGGAATACTACTCAGCCATCACAAAGAATGAAATCTTGCTATTTTCAATGATGTGGATGGAACTAGAGGGTATTATGCTGAGTGAAATAGGTCAGAGAAAGACAATCATAAGATTTCACTCATATGTGGAATTTAAGAAATAAAAGGAAGTATCAGTGGGGAAGGGAAGAAAAAAATAAGGCAAGATGAAATCAGAGAGGGAGACAAAGCATAAAGGACTCTTAAGTATCAGAAACAAACAGGATTGCTGGAGAGTGGTGGGTGGGGGGCAGGAGTAACGGGGTTTGGGGCATTAAGGAGGGCATGTGATGTGATGAACACTGGGTATTATATAAGACTGATGAACCACTGAGCTCTACCTCGGAAACCAATAATGCATTATATGTTAATTAACTTAATTTAAGTTTTAAAAAAGAAAGAAAATCAGTCTGTCCTCATTTAACACATCAAGGTGTTCTAGGGAATGACCAAAACGTGGTGGCAAAGACTTCAAATATCATCCATACCGTCAAAGTGACATAAACTGAATTCACTATTGTTTACTAAGTTTCTGCAACATGGTACTGGTAGAGAGGTAGGCATGATGGGAAATCCAGAATCAAGACTCTGGAGTGCCTTCTCTCACTGGACTTACAGGCTTGATCAAAGAGTGGATGTCTCAGCACCAACATATTGTAGTGATGGTGGGATTCAGAAGCAGGTTCATGGTTTTACCTGAGCTGAGTCTCCAAGGGCAGTTAGATTGCAATCAATGCAATGGGGTGAGCTCATTCTGAGAGACATTGGCTGGCAATGACAGAAAATCATGTCCTATCTGGTGGTGATGGGGACATGGACGTGTCCATCAGAAGCAGAGTGTTTCAGCAGGGAGCACTGAAGTCATGCATGAGTAGGTGGACCTGGGCTGAAGAGTAGAGCTGGAGGGTGAGCAAGCTCAGGTCATTGGCTCTGATGCAACACCAAAGATTTTTTAGACATTGTCCATCTTGGACCATGCTCATGTAAACCATGTCCCAAAGTGATGAGTCATAGGTAGGATGAATCTGAGCTGGGGTTAGCACTGCGGGGGGAAGAAAGAAGGGTTGGGGGTGTGTGTGCAGAATCCTGTCAAAGTTTGGATGCCACATATGATGAGTTAGAGCCATTGTCAGTGGTCTTTTCATTGGGGCCGCCAGATGAAGGACTCTTGGAACGCTTGCCTGATGCTCTTGTTACCATAGCAGCCAATGTCTCCAATGCCCAAATCGTCTGCCATCAGAAGAAGGATGTTTGGATGTGCACCAGATAAATCCCTGCAAGCCGAGGGCCTCACACCGAGAAGCATGCCGACTGTCAGAGCCAGCCAGATCCTGAAAGACAAGGTGTTGATGAGCACTTAAGTATGCTATCCCATGCCAGGTATATGACTTCTGTAAGTGGGGCTCTTTTAGGCATATCAACATCTCAGGGGGCTTTGCTATTAGCATCCCATTGTAGAAGAGTTGAGTACATTCTTAGGCATCTGGTCTTTTTCTTAGCTGAAAACAACTCACACTCTTGTTAGTTTTATTTCAACTACAAACATTTTTTTTTTTTAATTTTAATCCCTGGAATCTGTTGTTAGGTGATCACACCCATGACTAAGAAAAAGCCTTATCTGGTTTCTTATTAGGCATGGATCAGGTCCCCAGAATAGCTACAGCTCCTTCCCCTTTGCCTCTTCTTCATTTTTCCTTAAATAAGTAAACTGCGTTGAACTTGGGTATCTGTAGTACTTTGTAGGAAGTTGGGGCCCTGATGAGAGCAAGACAGAGAAGAAAAGTCAGGGCAAGGGCTTATCAATGCTAGCTGGTGATTCTGAGTGTATTAAAAGTCTCCATATATCCCAGCATGAATGTGACTGACTTTTTCCACTCATGGCTGCCTGATGGGACGTGGGTCTTTTGAGGTTCCAACCCAGAGCAGAGACACCTGGCTTGGTGGCTTTCCAATCATCATCACTACCATAACCAAGGCATCTGTGGAGCCCCTCCTATATACTTATATATGGAAGGCACCCTGGGCTCATGCATACATAGTAGGACAAGAGTGTTGGCATCCCCAGTGCCATGGAACAAACATGAGATCTGAGTCACCAAAGACGATCTGCGATATTGGCTCCCTGGAAAACCAGACAACTGGTTTTGGGAATAATGAAACAGACTTCCTTCAGAAGGTCCCCAATGGGAGTGTGGGTCACTGATAGGAATTCTGAGTCCCATGATCACTCCCGCAGATGCAGCATCAATGACTATGTGAGGAAGACCCTATGTGACCAAGGGACAAAAAGAAACATAGAAGCAGAAACAGAAGATGAAGGATCGCACATAATCCTGTCTTACCAAGAGTGCTCCTGAGGTAACATGTTCTCTCCTGTCTTTTATTTCCTGGAAGAAATAAAGAGCTCTATCATAACAAAAGCAGCAGATAGGCACTAATTTCATGTATAAAACACTAAGTATGTAGTGAAAGGGAGACTTTGATTCTCTTGGTTGCTAGCAGTGAAACCTTAAAATAATGAGCAAAAATTCATAAAAAGAATGGCCTTCCCCATGGAAAAGGCTTTTAAGATACTGAACACCATGTTAAGAATTTAGAATACATATCTATTGAGGGCGGGACGATAGGTATTTGGGGGTTTTTTGCCCCGATGATCCTTGTTGCTACGATTAAGCTCTGTGGCTATAACGTGGCAGTGGCCACGGGCAGTATGCACCTATGACTGGGTGATTCTGGCTTCCACTGAAACCTTATTTACAAATTAGGTGAGGTTTGCAATCATAAACCACAGATTCCTGGTCTTTGACATAGATGGTAGGAGGAAAGAAAATGTAAAATTAGGTGATATGATTATTGACTTGAGGTAATCTGCAATATGTGTATTTTTTAAAAAAATCTTACTTTCTATAAATACAGTTAACAACATTTAATGTCATAACCATTTTTAAGCACAAAGCTCGGTGGCATTGAGCCCATTCACTCCACCGCGCAACCTTTGCCACAATCCACCCCCGGAAAATTCTCTTGTGTCTCAACTGAAACTCTGTCCCCATTAAATATGAACTCCCCATCCCATCCCCCAGGAACTGGCTCAGACATTGAGGGAATGCCAACTTTGGATTTCTCTGTCAAGGACTTGGATCTAGCTTAGCCCTTGCAGTGACCTTGAAGTCCTACTCATGAGTTGTTCAAAGAGATGTTGGCTTCCATGTTGAGGGTGTGCTTCTGAGCCTGGGGGGAATCCAGCCCTCCCATGAGCACCATCCTGCGCTATCTCAGCTGCTCCCTGGGAGAGGCTCACGGGCTCTGTGTCCTTCCAATCCGGCTTCTCACCTTTCTGCCTCCTTCATGTTCTATGGACATCAGTCCTTGGCCACAGGTGGTACGTGGTTCTTTGCGAACTTCCTGGCCATCTCAGGTGATTTCTCACACCTTTGCACACAATGTTCACTTCAGCACAAGGAAAGGGCATGAGCCTGTGGTCAACCAGACGGCTGTTATATGCAGCTGGGACATGGCCCACCTTGTGCAGAAAAAGACCCCACGGGGTAGGTTCCTTTGTGGGCTGTATGTAGACACCACAACCATCATAGGGAAGTTTTGAGGTGTGATAAAGTCTGATGGGTTGCACCGCTGGGCAAGATCTAGCACCAAGCATGGCTCTTTATTCACTTTACTTAATTCCAGGGAGGATTTTCATGAGGCGCGAGCCACCGACCTCCATGTCCATCTTCATTTGGATCTAGAGGGCGCGTGATGTCACTCTTGGCAACGGTAGCTTTGTGGTTTCTCTTGCATCCAAAGTGTTCAGTTTCCGTTACGGGTCAGTCTTGGTGGCGCCCATTCTATGGCTTTGGACAAGTGTATACCGACATGGACCCACTATTATAGTGTCCTACAGAGTGCTTTCCGAGCCCTAAAAGTCCCCAGTGCTGCCCCCGTTCATCCCTCCCTGCCCCGACCCGTGGCAACCACTGATCTTTCAGTATCCCATAACTTTGCCTTTTCCAGAATGTGCTAGAAGGTCGTAGAGTGTGCATTGTTGGCGAAGCCACTGCACTCCTCTGACGGAGAGCTGGGATGGCAGGGATTCTGTGTACCTGAGTCGCTTTTACAGGTAGATGAGTTCGAACGGCATGTCTCAGAACGATCACGGGACGGTTGGAAAGGCTTTCTTTCCATACCCTCCACATGGTACCCACCCTTAGCTTGGTCCAGTATAGTATTCTGGGCTATAGATTATAGATCATGATGTCTTAGGGGGTCTGTATAAATATTTTTATTTATATATGTTTATAAGTTAAATGATATATTATCATTATAGGGTAATATGTACACAGATAATACATATTACTATAGGGTAATGTATAACATCTATGTACCATATATGCACTATATAAAAATATAAAAGACACTATAGTGTAAAGTGCACATGCCCATTCTGTGCAGCTGGGACAGGTTTTAGGGGTTTTGCCAGAAAAAGCCTATTAGGGGATGCTTCTCACTTTTCTGTGGCAGGAGGCAGAGACCTGGTCGTGGCTGAGATTCTCTGTCTGAGAGTCAGTCATAATTGAAAGCTCATATAAGGTTTCCTCACACCAAATCTTTGGCCCATGTTCTAAGCAATATGCTGCAATATTTAGCTACGTAAAGGTCACACACACACACACACACGCGCGCGCACACATTTGACAATAATCCTCAGCAGTTTATCGAATGCTACATACTTTTCTTCAGACTGACTTCCTGTTAGCACAGAAAACTTTAAGAAAATACAAGGGGAGAAAGCAGAGAGCAGCATGTGGTTTCTGGGATCCGGGGTAGGGGGCTGGAGAGCTGAGGTTTAAGGGACTAACTTGCAACCAGAAGAGGAGTAAGTTCTGGAAATGCAAAGCACAACATAGCCCTCTTACCCAGCAGTGCTCAAAGAGGCTCCTAGACCCTATCTTAAGCTTTCTCAAAGCTGAAAAGGAATGGTAACTATGTAACTAGCCAACCTAGGGACAGTGTCCTAATCACAAAGTAATTCCTCAGTGTATCAAAAGTACATCCTGTATGCATCAAACTTACACAATGTTACTGGTTTCTTGGACTTCAGTTTTTAAAAGAGATAGGGGAAACGGGGTGCAATGCATACAGTAGGCTTTGATTCTCTTCTCCTCCAGAACCAGAGCAGCAAGCCTGCCTTTGCACTCTGCCTGAGCCCTTTTCCCAAATCTAGATGTGTTTCCAGTCTCCAGGATACCTTCTGCATCCAGTCCCCACGCTCTCAGACCTGTAGGAATCTAGGATCATTCCACTGTCCTGGCCTCTGGATTATGTTTCTAGTTCATTGCAACCTGCATTGCTTTTTGAAATGACCCCGGGGGGGAACAGGGGGGTGGAAAGGTGTTCCTGATCTTTTTGCTTTTTGTTTTTTTTCTTTTTACAAAATCACTTCTAAAGTTTGCTAGAGACCGCCCCTGAAGATGAGTGTGCCCTGCTTTTGGGACAGCTGCCTAGCATCCCTGGACATGCAGGGACCCCCCTGCCGGGAGCCCCTGGAGAGTTGCTTACCTGAAGGGCTGGAGGCTGGAGGCAAGGGGCCAGTTGTGGAAGGCAGGGAGAGGCCTGTTCTTGGAGGAGCCGGAGGCGAGGCGCACGGGCTGTGAGTCCCCAGGCCTGCTCCAGCCCCTGCACGCATGTGCGAACACAGCCGATTCACTCTTCAAAGCCACAGCAAGGAGGTAGCAGAAACCAAGTTCGGTTGTCCAGAGGGAAAGGACAGGGCCGTCCCTGCGTCGGTGGAACGGTAGTCCCTGGTTCCTACAGAAGAGCTTCTGTTCTTCATTATAAAACGGAACCTTCCCGGCGGGAGCCCACAGGACTCACGCTGAGAACAGTGACTCATTCCTTCCCCAGGAGGTGCAAACCTTCCAGACCTTTGTTCAACTCGGAGGGGTATTTGCTGGCTGCGTTCCAAAGGGGGAAAGCCGTTGCCTTGAAAAATGCGGCTCCAAGAGTCTTTAAATTGTGTGGCCTCCCCACCCCCTCCATCGCTGGCTTCGGCCTCAGAAATCTTAAAAAAGGAGAACAGAGCACAGGTCTGTTTATGGCCACAAGCACCGTCCTCTGCAAATAGCTCGGCCCCTCCCTAACCCTGTAACAGTATTTGGGAACTCCTTCTCGTTGTGCCTTCTTTGTTTGTTTTCTCTTCACCAGGGCCCACACGTTTCTTCCTCCGGTAGCAACATGCACAACCAAGGCACCGTAAGATGCAGACGGGATCCCTTCCAAAGAGCTTTCTCAACGCTGCCGAGGGTGGATTCCCAGCCAAGGATCCGTCCTCAAAGCCCCTCGTGGGTTTATTTTCTTTGCCTTCTGAGGCCCAAGCATGCCCGAGCTGTGATTTAGAACTGATGCTCGGCGGACCCCTGTCTCACAAGTTCACAGCTTCCAAAACTCTCTGCAAGTTTCACAGATCAAAGGAAGAAGGGCAGACGCTGTTTCCGTAGGGAACCCTGGCATTCCAAGGCAGGTCTGCTGAATGATGCTGGTGATTGAGGAAGGCAGCTGCGTTTCTGTTCTTTTCACCCAGCACCAGCTAGGAGAAGACAGGTCTCTGGGATGTAAATCAGAATTCTCAGGGACCCGAGGTTCACGGCACCTTGCTCTCCCTTCCGTGAGAAGACGGAATTCCTGGCTGCAGCCCTACAAACATTTAGTTCAGGACCAGGAAATTCTCTTCTGTCCTGTGCATTGTGAATGTTACATGGTGTCTCTGGTCTGCACCCACCAGATGCAGACAGGACCCCCCCCCGACTTCTTGGGGTGTGACGTACCCAGAATGCCTGCAGACATTGTGCGTTGAGGACCCCCAGTAATAAAGAGTTTCACAGATCGCTGGCACACACGTGATTGTCGTCCTCTGCTGCCTGGCACAGTCCGATGGGGTCACTGGCCCAAGAAGGCTGTGAACACACATACAGCTTCTCACTCCTTCTCGTGGGAGCTGGTGGTTCTTCTTTGTAGCTGAGAAATCACAGGAACAAAGCCCTCGGCTCCTTGATTTAGCACTTCGGCAGAAACCTACTTTTCTGCTGCCCTCAAATCAAGTCGTGCTGTGTTTGGGTTTTGAGTCATTCGAGTCATTTCAGGGCTCTAAGACGACACGGGACTGTGTGCATTAGAGCGTTCATTAATTCCTGGAGTCGTACTTTACAGTCTTCAACAGCAGCCCAGACGTCCCACGGAGACTGCAGAGTTGCCTTGAAGGCAAAACATGATCCCCAAGGGAGAAAGGTCCATTTGCAGGGCTTGTGCTGCAGGCCAGGGCTTGGAGGACTGCAAGATTAGCATGTCCTTGAAGTCTGACCTCCTTTGCAAGGTTGGCTTCTTGCTTGTAGCTCCAGAAATTATGGAGCTCTGGGTGAAGCTGTGTTACTGGCTGATGACATGCCTGTCTTCTTCATAGTAACTCTCATGGGAACGTCTCTCCTTGTCCTTGCACACTCACTTTCACACATATAATAGGACCATAATAAAGGGTAGAATTAAATAAGAAAGAGTCCTATAATAGAGGCAATATTACATTCATCCATCCATCATCACCTACCCATTCGTTCATCTATCTACCATTTATATCTACCATTTACATCTATCAATCATCCATCCATCTATCATCCATCCATCTATCCATCCATCCATCATCTATCCCTCCATTCATCTATCACCATCCATCCATCCATCATCTATCCCTCCATTCATCTATCACCATCCATCCATTCATCATCTATCCCTCCATTCATCTATCACCATCCATCCATCCATCATCTATCCATCCATCATCTATCATCCCTCCATCCATCCATCATCTATCCATCCATTCATCTATCATCCCTCCATCTATCCATCCATCCATCCATCCATCATCCATCCATCCATCCATCCATCCATCATCCATCCATCCATCCATCCATCATCCATCCATCTATCATCCATCCATCATCTATCCCTCCATTCATCTATCACCATCCATCCATCATCTATCCCTCCATTCATCTATCACCATCCATCCATCCATCATCTATCCATCCATTCATCTATCATCCCTCCATCCATACATCCATCCATCCATCCATCCATCCATCCATCATCCATCCATCCATCCATCCATCCATCCATCCATCTATCATCCATCCATCATCTATCCCTCCATTCATCTATCATCATCCATCCATCATGTATCCATCCATTCATGTATCATCTCTCCATCCATCTATCCATCCATCATCTATCCATCCATCAATCATCCATCCATCTATCCATCCATCATCTATCCATCCATTCATCTATTATATCTACCATCTATGTCTCTCTATATATCCATCCTTCCTTCCATACACCTATCTATCACATCTACCATTTATATCTATCTATCTATCTATCTATCTATCTATCTATCTATCTATCTATCTATCCATTTATCCACATCTCTCCATCCTTTCATCTATCCATCATATCTACCATCTATGTCTCTCTATCCATCCATCCATCCATCCACCCATCCGTCTGCCCTCCTATCATCTCCCTGTCTACCGACCCAACTTCTAAGCATTTTGTCAATCATCTACTCTTCTCGGAGTGTGTAACTGAATCTTACAGACAGGCTGTTTCCATGCTATGACATCTCCTTCTGTAAATGCAATGCTCACTCTCCTCAGAGGCGTGTGTTGAGGCTTAAAGATGCAATGTTTATAAGACACATTTAGACCATAAGACTGAAGCTTCTCTTGAAAGTTTCTGATAGAATTTAAGGTGCCGAAACGCATCTTGTCATATACCTACTCTTTCGTTGTTGCTTCAAAAACCTAACTGGAGTCTTTGGGGCAGATTTTTATTCAACTTTTTAATTTTTAAATTCTCCTGGCAGAAAATGTATTTGAGTTAATTAAGTCCCCTTAATTATATATGGATGTTTGGTGACAGTTGAACTCAGATGAAAGATCCCTTTGCCAAATAACTATGTACCAGCTTCCGTGGTAGGTTATGCTTATGTATAAAGATAATTGACAGACTTGAGTGGTGCCCCATCATGGTACTTAATAAATGTTTAATTATAATCATGAGTGCAGTCACTTGAACTGTGGCAAGAGTCTGGACACACAAGACCAGTGTCCACAAATGCAGGAGCTGGAGAGACAACTGGTTTCCAGTGAGTAAAATACGGTAAGTTCATGCAATTCAATAGCAAATATGTGAACTTAATGGAATTCCAGTCTGGTGTGCTTCAGTTTTTAATGCTTAGCAAGGTGGAGAATGAAGGGTTGAGGATTACTTGTATCTCTCTCTTTTGCGTTTTCTAGGGTTTTATAAAAATGGAATCAGGAGGTATTATATACTGTTTTGTGTAGCTTCTCTCACTCAGCATACTCAATTCGGAGGTCCCTCAAGATCTCCAAGACTGTTGACTATTATCAATACCATACTCTTTGTGATTGCTGGGTGATATTCCATTGGATTCTGGACACCCAGACTTGATTTATCCATTCACCTGTGAGTGGACACTTATAAAATGTGGATTTTATATGTTTAAGGGTATTTATGCTATTCCCAGGAAGACAAGTAACTGGGATAATCAGAGGTCATGGAGGTGGGTGACCTTTGCTCGGTAGGAAAATGATATAAAGTCTGTACAAGAAGTTTACAAACTTTGAAATTCGTCTTCCTTCCTCCCTCTTTCCGTCCCTCCCTCACTCCCCTCCTTCTTTCTCTCTCTTTCTTTTTTCTTTGTTCCTTACTCCCCCCTTCCTTTCACCCTTCCTTCCTCCCTTTCTCCCTTCCTTCCTCCCTTCCTTCTTTCTTCTTCCTTCTCTTCCTCCCCTCCCCTCCCCTCTCCTCTCTCCCTCTTTCTTTCCCTCCCTCCCTTCCTTCCATCCTTCCTTACTTCCTCTCTTTCTCTTTATTTCTTTCTCTCTCTCTTCCTTCCTCCTCTGTCCCTTCCTCCCTTCCTTTCTGTCTCTCTCTCTCCTCCTTCCTTCTTCCTTCATTCCCCCTTCCTCACTGTCTCTTTTTTTCTCTTCCTCCCTCCCTCCCTTTCTCCCTTCCTTCCTTCTCTCTGTCTCTCTGTCTCTCTCTCTTTCTTTCTGCTATCTCTTATAATTCCTGAATAGGATAATGCAGTTTGTACCATTATGGTGATTCATTGAATACCAAAATATTGAAAATTATCAATTGACACACATCACAACACTTCTGCTCACTTAGAAACCAGGCCTCTGGTCTCTGAACTTTCTTCATAAGGGTTGTCATTCCCTGTTTTACTAGTGGACTTTTTCATAGTGGAAGGCAAATGATGGAGCTATAGATTTATCTCATCCAGTAGAAAATGTGGGTTTATATGAACTGTTAGGGAGGGAAAGAGTATGTTTTTAATAACAGATGTATTTAAAATTTTTCATGCTGTTGAGTATTCTCTTTTATATTTTATAATAATGATGTTGCAAGAGTCATTGAATAGGGATGCGTGGGTGGCTCAGTCAGTTAAGCATCTGCCTTCAGCTCAGGTCACAATCTCAGGGTCTGGGATTGAGCCCTATGTTGGGCTTCCTGCTCAACGGGGACTCTGCTTGTCCCTCTGCCTCTGCCCCTCCTCCTTTCTCATGCTCTTTCTGTCTCAAGCTCTCAAATAAATAAATAAATCTTTTTAAAAAAGAGTCATTGAATATCTGTCACTTTGGAGGACACTTGGGGATTTATGTGAATCTTTTTAGGAGTCTCTCTCTTTTTTAAGAGTTTATTTATTTATTTGACAGAGAGAAACACAGCTAGAGAGGGAACACAAGCAGGGGAAGTGAGAGAGGGAGAAGCAGGCTTCCCTCTGAGCAGGGAGCCTGATGTGGGGCTTGATCCTGGGTCTCCGGGATCATGACCTGAGCTGAAGGCAGATGCTTAACAACTGAGCCACCCAGACACTCGTTTTTAGAAGTCTCTTAAGTGAGGAGCCTCATATTCAACATATTAAATTCTTTCCAGCAGGAATTAGTAAAATAAAGCAATGAGAAAACTGTTACATTCAATTTTTATTTATATAGTTAAATTAAGGAGAAGAAAAGAATTAAATCAGAGATTCTATTCTAAATCAACAACCCTGGATGAGAAAATCAGAATTTTGCCTGGTAAGTAAACGACCTTTGAAATCATCCAAGAATGATTTCCTATCAGTGTGGTTCAGGGGAGCTGACCACGGAGACTGGATGGGGTCACGCCGCAGGGGATACATGGTGATGTGTGGGGATAGCTGGGGTTGTCATATTTGGGAGGGGGTGCTCCTAGGGTCGGTGGGGATACGAGACACTGCTCTCACCCTACAATGACCACGACGCCATACTCCTGAAAACCATTCAATCCCAGATGCCCACAGTGCTGAGCCTGAGAGATCCCGACCTGGTGCATTTGAGTTATTTCCCAGCTCTGCCTCTCCTCCTCTTCTTAGGGACACATGTGGGAATTTATGTGTTTAAGCATCTCCTCTGCTTTAGCTGCGTTGACTGGCCCAGCAGCAGGTGTTCGTTCTCAACACACAACCAAGAAAAGAAGGAGATATTCAATGGAAACCTTTGATCAATTATTCGTTCCATGTCAAGTATGGTTTGTTGAGTTTTGCCCAGTTCTACCTGGGTTACAACCATGTCTTTGACTCACTCCCCTATGCATGGACCACTCCCATGAAGATAACGTGGTGGCGCTCCCCTGGGCATCCAGCCACCATCATGGGTCCACTCTGCAAGTAGACTCCTGTTTTGGGTATATCATTGCATGATTTTCCAGGCGTGTAAGGGAAAGAAGGAGCTTCTGTCTTTTTGGAAGGACGTACAGGCATTTCCGAGACTGGGAGAATGTTTTAATTAGTGCAGAGGCTGCATTTGGCTTTATTAGTTGGCCCTAAGCTATACCTTAACTCCTAGAGCCCCCTGTACCCACAGAAGAGTGGGAGTAATCATAGTATTACTGTCCTTCCTCCAAAGCTGAAGGAGATAACATCCAGGTAGCATCGCGGTGTCCTTGGATGAAAGGTCCCATAAAAGTAATTACTGTTTTCCTTCCAGCTGTGGTTGAGGAATGCCTCACTGAATTATACAGTTTTACCATCAAAGAACCCCAAAGGGTCAATGAGTGCATCTTCCTTATTTTAAAGGAGAAAGCATAGATTTCTGCATGATGAATGTATTTCCTTATTTAGCCTTCCCTCTTCAGCCTTATTTCAGTTGACTTCCTCCTGATTCTGTGGCAAACTGATGTTGTGATCAACACTCTTCTGTTTTTTGCCTGCTGTCCAAGGGTTTCTCTGTGTGGCATTGCTTATCATTTCTTATAAATTTAATATTTAGTGGCAACGTACCCTCACAAAGACTTTCATTGGCAGAGTCTGCAGGTAACTTTATTGGAATCTTTCTTAAAAATGCATGCTGTCAAACTTGAAGAAATTACTGGGGTTTTGATAGACATGCGATCAGATGATCCTTATAACTTCCTTTTTCTGGTTGCTGATGAGACTAAGCATATAGTTTTCAGTTTATTGATCCTATATGTCTTCTGTGAGTTGCGTGTGGTCACTGTATGTCTAGTCTTTCTTATTTCTATCTATTGTATCTTTATCTCTTTTCCAAACTATTTATAGAAAAGATTGTAGATATTTTCTCCCTCTGTGAACATGCCATTTTTGCTTTGTTGATAGAGTCTCCTGATGTAGAGAAGTTGTCCCCAACCCCCTAATTGCTTGCATTTTTTTCCTGGGGCTGCTGTAACCTCCCCCAGTTATGGAGACCCAAGTCTGAGATCCATGTGGGGACAGGGCCCCTGAGATCCAGGTGGGGCAGGACCCCTGAGATCCAGGTGGGGCAGGACCCCTGAGATCCAGGTGGGGCAGGGCCCCTGAGATCCAGGCGGGGCAGGACCCCTGAGATCCAGGCGGGGCAGGACCCCTGAGATCCAGGCGGTGCAGGACCCGTGAGATCCAGGTGGGGCAGGGCTGCTGAGATCCAGGTGGGGCACGACCCCTGAGATCCTGGTGGGCAGGACCCCTGAGATCCAGGTGGGGCAGGACCCCTGAGATCCAGGCGGGGCAGGGCCGCTGAGATCCAGGTGGGGCAGGGCTTTTTTCCCTCCAGAGCCTCAAGGCCATGGTCCTTCATGCTTCTTCCAGCTTCTAGGGCTCCCGGCGTCCCTGGGTTTATGGCCGCATCCTTACCATCTCTGGCTTTGTCCTCATGTGCCTTCTCGTCTGTGTTTGTGTCTCCTCTTCTGTCCCTTATAAGGACACCCTTAATTAGAGCCCTCATCCACAATGGTGCCATATGCAGATCCTTCACTTCATCACATCAGAAAAGACCCTATTTCCATATAAGGCACCATCCACACTTTCATGCAAATTCCTGATAACCTCTCTTTCACTAAGGTGTCTATGATATGTTTTGCTGTTTGGGGTCATTGGGAGTTAACCTCTAAAGGGGAAAACATGAACATCTGAAATTTTAAAGACTTTTCTCTGGCTTTATGGAATTTCACAGAATACTATGTGAGTTTACGATGTACAATGTGGTGGTTTTCTGTCCGTATGTGTCATAGAGTGATTTCCAAAAATAGGTTAGCTAACACATCAGTCACCTCACACAGTTGCATTTTCCCCCCATCCTTTTGGAAGGTCCACACCACCATCCAAGGGCCCTAGTTTGGGGGTTTTGTTTTGGTTTGCTTTTTGTCTCTCACTCTCTCTGAAGTAGTCTAGTCCACACACATCTGCACGTGAATTTTTGTCCATTTGGGGTTGTAATTCTTTTGTGGGCTTATGTGTTTCCTGCTTTTTCTATTAATAACATGACCCTAGTATAATAGCTTTTTGAACAGTGCTTCTTGATTAGGTCCTTAACTTTGAACATCTGTTCAAAGATAGCTAGGAAATAAAACCAATTTGGAAGACCACATTGAACTACGATACAAGCCTCATGCATTTGTACATTTATGGAAGCTCAGATATGTGTCACCAGTTCGCCCACCTTTAAAAAACCCCTATGTTAGAATTTGGGAGTGGGGAGAGGAAGTGAAGAAAGGGGTTGTGTAGAACAAGGTAGAGGAACTTCCTGGGCAGACACTTCTTGATATCCCTTAAAATCTGGATTTCATATGCATAATTCTTTGAGACAGTAGGAGGGCTGTTATAGCATGAAATTAACTTATAAGTAGCCTTTATTTCTTGCTGGTTAGAAAGAACTTTGCACATGTGACCAGGACCATCCATGGTGACTTTACCAATCTTGGGTTGGAGAGATACATCCTTAGGAAATGACATGGATATGACTACAATTGGTAAATTAAAAAAAAACCAAAAACACTATTCTTGCTTCTTTCATCCAGCCCTTGGGAAATGCTTGATGTCTTCAGTGAGTGTGTACTGGAAATGCGCTTTTGGAAATTACTGGAAATTTACAGGAATGCCATATGATGTATTAGGCAGTGGAGCTGGAGAGAGGAAACATTAGAGTATGGCTTTTCGGGAGGTCATCATGGACGCAACCACCATGGGGCACAGACAATGGGAGTGTCGGCTTCACCAAATGCCCCAGGAGACTTGGCCTCTAGAAATATCCCTCCTGAGAGTTTTCCTGGAGGTCTAACTTGAAAAGAGAGCCCTGGGAATTGAACACACACACACATGATTATAAGGAAGAGACCTTCTGAATGCCACATCTGCAATTTACCAGCCTCTGTGAAAGTGTCCTAAACTCTATGACCCCAACTCCTTCTCCCATAAAACGAAAGAAGTGTCATAAAAGCCTTCGAGGCAAGCAGGGTGAGGTATTTTGAGGATCCAGTGGGAACACTGGAGATGCCTTGGGGATGAAAAAGCCCTATAAACTCTAGGATGGTGTCATTAATCGTTATTATACAGCGTTTGTCTTGTGGGGTTGTTCCTCAGTCTACGAAGCATCACCAACTTGGAGCCATTTGAGGGTCTTCTGCAGGGAGAACACAGGACTCTACCACTCTTTGAACTCTAATAAAATGTTCATAATCATAGTTGCTACACACGGCTTTTTGTACTCAATGACTTTGGCCAACACCCCCATACGTCCATAGTTTTCATCACTGTGCTTTTTCAAGGTGGACATTGCTTATCCACGTTGGACAGGAAAATGTTCTTTGTAGCAGGCATACTGTATGCCCGATATATCGTTACGGAATGCCTGCCCATTCCTCGATGACTTATTTATTTCAGTGACCCTGTCATGAAGGGTTTTTGTTCTCAGATCCACATCATATCTTGGAAATCTGCCATGACATCTATCTCAGAATGACTGGGTCATGTTCTTTGTCACATTCTCTCTGGACGACCATCACTGGTTAGCAGTGAGCTGTGAAGAATTGAGAGGACGACCCCATTAACAGGTTCTTTGGTACTTTGGATCGACTGCCTGGCTATGAGACAAATGTTGGCTTTATAGCTCTTGTTTTTTCTTTTTCTTCCCTAGGGGAGCCAAATACGCACTCATGAAGCAAATATTCTATAACAGGTAAGTAGGCGACTTCGTAAACCTTCCTTTTCCTCTGTATCCCAGACAGAAGGATTCTCTGTCCCGTGTTCCTCACCCTGGCTGATGTTTGGTCTGTTTCATCAGCCTGGCACCTGCTACGGGTCATGCGGGGTGTTGCTGGTGTCCCACAGGAGGGATTTTCTGAAGAAGCAATGCTTACTTCAGGAATGGCGGCATGTGTGCAAACTCATAAGGTTGCCCAAGGTCCAAAGTCATGGATCGTTTTAGGGATTTTAAGGATGTCCATGGATGAGCCAAGACTGGGGGGTGGATAGTGAGAGGAGAGTGTCATGGAACAACATAGACCATCACTTGGTGAGGCTTGCCAATCATGGCACAATGGGAAGCCATTGGACTTGGTGAGGGAGCCTTACAACTATATTTGTACGTTGATAGGGTTGCTCAGGTTGGCTGCATTTTGGAGGGAGCCCAGGTGTCAAAAATGGGACAGGACAGGCCATTTGGGAGAGTTTTGAGACATCCAAGTGAGACACTCTGTGAGTTACTTGGCTTGCCATGATGGGCCTGAAGGTGGTTGCGTGCAAATGGATTTTAGGTCTATTGTTTGAGGTAGAGCAAGCAGGGCTTGGAATGCAATGGACCAGTTGGAATTTGGGGTTGTGAGACCAGTTTCCTACAGGAGACAATGGTCCTCAACTTTGAGCAATTTCCGTCAAAGTTTGTAGTGTTTTTCTGAGCATATGTTAGCATTTAGCAGTTACAAATGCATGAGTCTACAGGGTAACAGTACCATATAACTAGATGCGTTCATTTTCATTTTTCAGATGTTAAAAGACTTCCCAGTGTTATTTTAAACACGTATTTTAATGTATTAAAAAGTACAACTGAGCATCAAAAAAAAAAAAAAAAAAAAGCCGGAATCAATAGTGATTTGTCTCTGATTTTCTATTTTGTTATGTTTTTATTCAAATAAATCAAATTATTAGACTTCATATCATGCAACAGTTGGGAACGTTATAAGAATTTCAATGCCACCAGGCATAGAAAATTAGTGTGTATGTTATAGTATGTTAACACAGAACAGAACTTTAAACAAACATTCTGGGGTGTCTGGGTGGTTCAGTTGGTTAAGTATCTCCCTTCGGTTCAGGTCATGATCTTGGGGTACTGGGATCGAGTCCTGCCTCGGGGTCCCTGCTCAGAGGGGAGTCTGCTTCTCCCTCCCTGTCTGCTCCTCTTCCTTGCTGCGTTCTCTCTCTCTTTCTCTGTCTCAAATAAATAAAATCTTTATATAAATAAAAACTAAATACATAAATTAAAATACGTTCTGGTTTCCGAGGAAGGCAGGCTAGGAGCCCGGTGTAGCGGGACTCAGTGAGAAATAGCAGTATTTTCAGCTGCCCGCCAGGCAGACACGGACTGTCAGGGCCCCAACACTTTCAGGACCGGCTGGCTGTGCGTGTGCGTCTGCTGCTGGTTCGGGGGCCTGAGCACCGCGACCCCCACCAGGAACTCCAGGCCCAACATCGTGCTGCTGATGGCGGATGACCTTGGGCTAGGGGACCTCTGCTGTTATGGTAATCACACAGTGAGGTAAGGAAGCCGGCCCCTCACTGGGGAGGGGGGTGCCTGCGGGCTGGGGGCGCAGCTCGGCGGTGGTCGGAGAGCGCCACGAGCAGCAGAGGGGAGCACTTGGCATCCGGTCTCCCCGCGCTGGTGGCTGCCCTCCTGCTTTTGCGGTGAGAGTCCCCTAACACGGTGCACCTCTTGTAGGGCTCCGTTCAGAGGCCCACGGCACATGCACAAGGTGGTAGAAAGCCATCTCCTCCGTCTGCTTCCAGAACTTTCCTAGAGCCCCCAAAAGGCAACCCCACACCTGCTACTGGTCCTTTCTACCCCTCAGCCCTTATCCCTCAGCTCCTAACCATCGCCAGTCTGCTCTGTGTTGCTTGGGATTGGCTTGTTCCGGAAATTTCATATACAGACCTCTCTAAGAAATGCCCACATCCTGAGTGGCTTCAACAACACACATGTATTCCTTCCTGCTCCTGGGCCTGGGGGCCAGAGATCCAGGCAGGGCTGAGGCTGGGAGGGTGAGATCCAGGCAGGGCTGAAGGTGGGAGGCTGAGATCCAGGCAGGGCTAAAGGTGGGAGACAGATCCAGGCAGGGCTGAGGCTGGGAGGGTGAGATCTAGGCAGGGCTGAGGCTGGGAGACAGATCCAGGCAGGACTGAGGCTGGGAGGGTGAGATCCAGGCAGGGCTGAGGCCAGTTCCTCCTGAAGCCCTTCTCCTGGTGAGTAGATCCCATCTTCTCCCTGTGTCCTTCTGTGGTCATCCCTCTGTGTGTGTCCTCATCTCCTGTTCTTATAAGGACCCTACTCCGGTTGCATTAGGACCTACCCCTGACTTCATTTTTAACTCCATTTCCTCTCTAATGACCCCAAGTCCCCTTCCGAGGTCTTGAGGGATAGGACTCCTACTTATGAATTTTGGGGAACCACCATTCAGCCCATAACACACATCATGTGTCCTTTTGTGTCTGCTTTCTTTCACCGAGCCTCCTGTTTTCAACAATGTGGTAGTGAGTGTCATTCCTTCCTTTCTGTCTGTGATTCGGCAATATTCCATGGCACAGACGAATGACATGGAGCTTTCCAGGGTCTTTCCCGAATTATTTCTGAATTGTTTGGTGACCGTGACCCTTCTCTTGTGTACCCTTGCTCCCCAGCCCCAGTCAAATCTTACTCATGTGCACATTCACAGGGCCTCTTAGTGTGGATTTAAATACCATCGTTTCTCCTTGGAATGTGGCTCATGGAATAGTCCTATAGTTTAAGCATATTTAGGGCTTTGAAAGGAGCAGGTCTTCTTAAAGGCATTGAAGGTCCACATGTAATGGGTAAGGCAGGAGACATTGCTTGGGAATCTACTCCTGTCACCCTGAACAACAGAGTGAGTCCACCCGCACAAAATACAGGGCTACACAGACATCATTCATGTGTCATTAAGATTCGGGATAACTTAGCTTACGGGATTTGCACCTGTGTGAGCCTATATTCTATCCAAAAATTTTTGGAGACTGTAAAATATCCCATGAGCAAGGTGGGCAGTAAATTAAACTCCAAAATGTCACCATTTAGTTAATAAAAACAAAAAATACATTTTACTTCTGGAAATAGAGTAAAATTTTATGTGATCCAAATCACCTGTTCATTCCAGGAATATAATATGAGCAAATGGACTGACGTTTGCACTGAAATATGTTTGAGCTCAGACTGGTAATAGTTTAATGGTACCCGCGGACCTCTATTAGTCTGCAGTTGTTCTGCCTGAAGATATATTGTTTTAAAGTCTGCTTTCCACCTCCGTGTGACCATCGAGGAGGCATCTGAACAAGTAGAAGATTCACGCTTAGAAGGCATGTGTTTTAAGTTCACTGAAACGATAGTCAGCTGAACTCCAAACAGGATAGCTTTGAATCTTCCTTGTTCGGTTGAGAATTAGAAACCCGCGTGCTGAATTCTCCTTCTGTCTGCAGCACACCGAATATCGACCGCCTGGCGAGCGAGGGCGTGAGGCTCACCCAGCACCTGGCAGCTGCCTCCGTATGCACGCCGAGTCGAGCTGCCTTCCTGACGGGCCGGTACCCCATCCGATCAGGTGGGGCAGGGCCGTCCAAGGACAATATTGTCTTTATGCCATGCTTTCGTCTTCTTTATTTTTTGCTACTCTTCATGAGGATTCCCAAAAGGTGATTCATGGTATTAAGTATCTACATGCAAATGGGGTCATGTTGCTATACCTGTGTAGCGTAAACAGGGGGGTCTCGAGCCAGGAGACCCTAACTGCGTGCCTGTGTGCACGCCCTGAAGGCTTTGGGTTTCTGTTGAGCAAGCTCCCAGCTGCTTGTCAGATTTGCAAGTACTTGTATTCAGAGCCTACAAAATGTTCCTCTTGTCTTCAAGCTATCAGAGAGCATGTCATAGTTCCATGAAAAGTGGGTCTGTCCAGTGTCTGGGGATATGATTCGAACCAGAAGGAGGTCTTGGGAAGAACAAGGAAAGGAAGGAGACTCATACATATTCTCTCTCTCTCCCCCACATACACACCACATGATGTTGTAGAATCAACATTATGAATATCAATTTTTATACTTAGCTATAACATATTGATCCTTTTATGATGTAAAAGTTACCAATATTTCTGACCCCTAAGTTTCTACCCAAGTATAGAGATATCTACATAGGACCTCAGCTTCAGAGGAGGGTCTGGAGGAGATGTGGGTTTCTCCTCATGTAAAAAGATCAAATCAACGCTCTGTCCCATCAAATTTTTATGCACACACTAACATCTATACATACATTTATAATTAATTAAAATATGTGACCACTTTTCTTGAAAATGATAGGTAGGCTTTTGTCTTTTAGGATTTGGCAAAATGCATCTTTTTAATGTACCTATTTCTGTTGAAAATGGAAGAAACAGAAATGAGAAGCAGATAGATCACAGTGCTATTTTAATGCATTTTTATTTTTTTACTGATTGTGCATGTTTGTGCGATGCCTTTTGTTTATAGGTTTTTTTCTCCTTGGTTGTAACATCGGTAGGACATACGCACCTCAAGGCGCAAGTGTCCCAGTGGTCGAGATGCAAGGAATAGTTCAGTGAGCACAGCAAGCCCCTAGGGACCCCTAGAGCACCCCAGGAAAGTCCTCCTGGATGATGTTGCTTGAAATGTGAGGAATCAGGAGGGAGGATGTGCTCAGCAGAAGAAGAGGCGAGCACAGGTAGCACAGTCAGGCATGAGTGCATGAGGCCAGTGAGGTAGCCACAGCAATAAGCAGTCGTCTCAGATGAGCAAACACTGTAAGCTCTACCTCAGGTTTAGATTTCAACAGAAGGTGATGGGTGGACAGGAATCAGATTTGACCTGGGGAGGGACGTGGGTTGGAAGGGTTTTTCAGAAGATGCCTGGGATGGTGGATGGTGATTGGCTGGTGGACATCCAAGCACAGCCCAGCTGAATCTCTGCTCGAAAGCTCCAAAGGACATTGGAGATGAATATCCAAACTGTTTACTGGGGTAGAGTTATCAGGATTTGACATGGGATTGGACAGAAGAGGTGATGTTGAGTGAGAGGAAGGATCCTAAAGGAATTTGTGCATGGGGTGGCTGGGGGGATTATGACGTCATTTACTGAAGCAAGTTTGAAGTACGATAACCACAGACTCTCTGTTGGTGATGTTGAGATCTGAGTTCCTAAGTAAACAGGCATCCAGATAGGACCTCAGCCTCAGAGGAGGGTCAGGAGGAGATGTGGGTTTCTCACCCAGTAGAGAGATGGCATCAAAGTTCAGAACCGAGGTCCAAAGATATCATCCAGAGTCACGTGCCCAGTGACATTTGAATTTTCAATCATCCATGACTAGATTTTTAGTACAAGTATGCTCTGTGCAAAGTGCAGGGTGTACTTGTCCTAAGAAATCATTCATTGCCTACATGAAGTTCCAATGTTGAGCGGGTGTCATGTGTGAACTGGTGATCCTGATTCCCACAGAACACATGCATTCGACGGATGTGAGGACAAGTTAAGTAGAGACAAAAGAGCAAGGGAACCCTGTGGAAAGAACAGAATGGTGGAGGTGTAGTACGAGACGCTTCAAGGAGAGGATGATGAATCCTGGAATTTGTCGTGAGTGTCATGAAAGAGGGACTGTGGGACTCATAGGGTGCATTCTTCTCTGACTTCAGGAATGGCATCTCCCTTCAACCTGAACCGAGGGCTCACCTGGCTTGGAGGCTCAGGCGGTCTGCCCACCAATGAAACGACATTTGCCAAGCTCCTGCAGCATCATGGTTACCGCACGGGGCTCATAGGTATGGCCACCATGACTCTGAACTCGGAAGCATGCTGGTGCTCATCCCCTTTCACTGGGATTTAACCTTCCTGGATGTCAGCTGCACTAATGCCAGCTGATCTCTTGTTGAGAGCAGATGCATGGGGTACAGTTTCAAAGCACGATTATCCAGGAGCTTTGATATCTCGAGCAGGGTATGGGAAGAAGCATGGGAATGAAAAGCAAATGGGTTCATGCATGGCTATCACCAAAATGGAATATTCTCTAGGGGGACAGGATGAGGGAAGTATGCTACTTTTATGACACCATTGCTAGAGGAGAAGTGAATGTGTTTGTATTTATTTTTATTATTTTATGTTTTTTTTTTTTTAAGATTTATTTGTTTGAGAGAGAGCAAGAGTACTGAGCACAGGAGTTTCTATTGCCCTGTTTTAGTCTGAAAGATGCAGGGTATAGGGAAAGCGGGGCTGGTGACAAATATGGGAACCTTCTTAGCATCCTCAGGGTGGTGATTAGGGCACTAGGAAGATACCCTCTAGCAAGGGAGTGCAAGTCGTATTTAACCTTCGCTAAGCGAAGCCCATGTTCTAGAGTTGGGTGGTTGCATTGGCCGCCATTTTGTTTCTCTTGCAGGCAAGTGGCACCAGGGTTTGAGCTGCGCCTCTCGGGACGATCACTGTTACCACCCTCTCAACCATGGCTTTGACTACTTTTACGGGTTGCCCTTTGGCCTCCTAAGTGATTGCCAGACATCCAACACAGCAGAGCTGCACCGCTGGCTTCGAATCAAACTCTGGATCTCCACAGTGGTGCTCAGCCTTGTCCCCCTCCTGCTCCTCATCCCCAAGTACACCCACTGGTTCTCTGTTCCGTGGAAGGTCATCGTCACCTTCGCTCTGCTTGCCTTCCTCTTTTTCATTTCCTGGTACTCCAGTTATGGGTTTACTCGGCGTTGGAACTGCATTCTTATGAGAAACCATGAAATCATCCAGCAGCCGATGAGGGAGGACAGAGTGGCTTCCCTCATGCTCAAGGAGGCTCTTGCCTTTATCGACAGGTATGGAGTCCTTTCCAGCCTGATTCCATGCATGGGGATCTTGTTAGTGTTTCAGAGAAATCAGGTGCTTCTTGGGGATATGGGGGTGTGTGTGTGCATGTGTGTGTGTGTGTGTGTGTGTGAGAGAGAGAGAGAGAGAGAGAGAGAGAGAAAGAGAGAGAGATTTGTCATATACTAGAATCTCTTCTTAGAATAAAATTGAGCATTAAATTTCCTGCAAATTGTAAACACTGAAATGGTTAAGAGATATGTTTTGCTCACTCTTTTTTTATAAAAGCTGGTATCCCAATATTTTGGCTTGTATCACTTCAATATGGATTGAGATCTCAAAGGATTCAATCTTTGGGATTGATGTTGATTTTGGTTTGCCTCAGATGCAGCCTGAAAATCCTTCTGTGTCCATGAATGATGAGGGAATGGTTCTATGTACAGATACCTAATTTGAAGTGTTGTTTTTTTTTTTAATTTGAAGTTTTATGTATTCAATACAAGCCACATGGGTGTGAAGGTAATACTCTCCCATCTTTGCAAGCCAGCTCCTTTCTACATTACCAATCAGAAGCAGATTGATTTGTGGGTATGGATGCTCATTGCTGGTGTGTTATATGGGGTTCAGGGGAGTGGGTGAGAAAAGGAAACGGATGTAACTCTGTGGGGCTAATGTGTCCAACAACAGGATCCCATCCACTCATATGCTTTGATTCTTTGTTCTAATACAGCGGTCAGAATGCAGTCACTCAGCTCTGCTTGTCAGTGCCATGGCTCTCTGTGACAGAATACAGCCTCATGGCCCAAAGTTAATGCCAAAGCTCCAGCCATCACATTCATGTTCCAAACAGCATAGAGGAGGTCTGAGTGGAGAAAACGCCTCTGTTGGTGATGGTAACTCAGTTCACTTTCCACCCCTTAGGTATAAACGCAGCCCCTTCCTCCTGTTTGTGTCCTTCCTGCATGTCCACACTCCGCTCATCACCAAGGAGAAGTTTGTGGGGCACAGTAAATACGGACTCTATGGGGATAATGTTGAAGAGATGGATTGGATGGTGGGTAAGTATTGAGAGAAACAGTCTTACGTATTTGACTCATGGGCTTGAGAAAGCGAATGCATGATGATTGCCTCCAACAACAGACAGCTTCTTGCAGATCTTGGGCACTCGGTAAATACCTGTTCCCAGGAACTGAATAAAAATCTGGCTGTCAGTGCAGCAAAATCAGGGACTATTCCCCAGGAAAACAGTTGCAATTATAGATATGGGATCTTCCCATCTTTAAAATAAAGACTGTTCAAAATTGATGATGTCACATCGTCAAAGATACTGCCCTTCCCTCTCATTCTGAGGATAGAATAGGAAATGTGTTTTTCTCATTAGTTCATTTTTTACAAGAAATGCTTAGAAATGGAGGAGGGAATTGACCTAAACCGAAGCCATTTGTTTCGAAGTCATAAGGGTCAGTGTGGAAACAAACACAGAGGGTCATAAATGAGGACGGGGGCTGCTGCAGAGACAGGTGCTCAGGCTCGGGGAGGGAGCGCCACATGAGTATCAATAAAACAACTAATCTTTCCAAATAGCCTTTTCCACCAATTGCACAGGATGGAGTATTTCTTCATCTCAAAAAGTGTAAGGATGATTTTTTTTTTCTGCTACTAGCAGAAGCTTTGAAAAGTGTTCTGTGCAGACGTACCTAGACTAATATTCGCAGAATTTTTTAATTTTTTAAGTTCCTTAAATATAAAAATGTTACTTTTAGATATCCTAGGTATATATAAATGTGCATTTTACATCTATTAATATTAAATCAATTAAGTATGTAATTCATTTAAATTAATATTTAAAATCTTATCCATGCACGTTAAATATTAATGTTCCTATATTATACATATATGTTTATATGTGTATATATGCATACTGCAATATATATATATATATTTAATTCCCTGGCAGATACAAAAATTGGAACTTGCTACAGTAAAAACAGCTGTAACATTGTAACTTTAGTGTAGCTGTAAGATTATTATCTATTTCCTGGATTTGTTACTGTCCAGGATAATCTCCTTTAGAAACAAAGCATTTGCTGCATTTGTATTTTGATGCAAATAGACTTTCTGTCCCTTTTTATATGCAGAGTTTGCCACGAACAGCTAATTATGTTTATTCTATAGTCTGTGTAAATACACAATACAGGTGCTCTGTAAATACTATTAACTGCATTTAGTAATATTTTTAATTGCATTCCCTGGCTAATACCGTTTACATGGGAGAAATGAAAAGTAGGTATTTCTCTGCATGATATTTTCCGAAGACGCTGTATTTTTTCCCTTTCATGGCTTATGAAAATGCTATCAAAAGCAGACACAGATCAAAGATCAGAGAAGAGTCTTTTGTGTGTGTGGTTTCTTTTCCACTTGGCAATATAGGGATCGAAGTTAAGATCATTTCTTAAGTTAATAACTTTCTCAACAAGAAGCCATAATAATGGTGTCCCCACAATGACAGGGGCAAAGTAAATCTCTTGAAGGCTCCAAGTGTCCAGGATTATTTTAAATGCTCTACTGGAGGGAACTTGTACTTTAAAAACATATTTTATCAGCTTCTCATTCTTGTCTTCTTTCCTTGTCTTTTCGTTCTGTAAAAGATTTTATGATTATTCTTTTGCTGTATTCACATACATAGGAACTCACGCTTCTGTATGTTTTATACACTGCATACACAGAAGCTTACGCATATGTATTTACAAAAAAAATAAAAGGATTCAGACGTATTTTATTAACTTGGTATAGGTTCCGATAACCTTCATGCTAAATATGATAGCCAGCTCTAATGAATGAGAACTGATAATATACATGTAATTATTCTCTTACCAAGAAGCCAATATCATCTCTATCTTATGAAGTCTGGGCTTGAAAATATATGAATTACGAGCTGCAACATTTCTAAAACATGGCCAATGTGGCTTCCTGAACAAAACACTTTTAAACAAGGAAACAGAAGCGTTAATGAGTTGATGCAATGCGTTAATGAGTTAACGAGTTTAGGAAGATTGTGGAGGAGGCTGTCACGCTGGACGGTAGGACTGCGGTGTTCCCTACACAACCCAGGCTGAATGTGCCCCTGGAATCAGAAATTAAATCAGCATAGATTGGGATGTGGCTAGGTCAGCTTTCCACTTGTGTTTTTCAAAAGCTCTTTGTCCCCAAGATTCCTGGGTGGCTCAGTCGGGTAAGCGTCTGCCTTTGGCTCATGTCATGATTCCAGGGTCCTCATTATGGTCAGATGCTTAAGGAGAAGAGTAACCGGCAGGTCAAATGCAACCTTCAGAGGGGTGTGGGGTTACTGCTTTGTCTATGGGGTGGGGCTCGTGCTCTCCAGAGCAAGGGTATGAACCTGTGCATTTAATCCTGGACATGTCAGGTTTTAAACTGTCTTCTCTATTTTATTAGTGTTTCTAACTTTCTTTGAACTGAGAGCCCTAATATTTAATGGTTATTTGGATTTTGAGTGATGATCATGTTGTATAATACATACTAGTTCATACTTTCTAATATATCGTATGTGTGTGTGTAGTGATGTGTATAATATGTATACGTATTATTGCATAATTTGTAAAATAAGTATATTTTCTTATATATTAGATAATATATATTACTTGTGTGTAGTATATATCTTATATATATTATATTCCTTAAATATTACAGAAGAAAATAATTTATTACAAACGAAAATGATCCATTAAATACTATAGAATAAAATTATATATTGGGGCACCTGGGTGGCTCAGTTGTTAAGCATCTGCCTTCAGCCCTGGTCATGATCCTAGAGACCCGGGATCAAGCCCCACGCCGGGCTCCCTGCTCGGCGGGAAGCCTGCTTCTCCCTCTCTCACTCCCCCTGCTTGTGTTCCCTCTCTGGCTGGGTTTCTCTCTGTCAAATAAATACATGAAATCTTTAAAAAAATTAAAATAAATTTAAAAAATAAAAACTAAAATTATATATTACATGATAAAATACTATTAGTACTATAGAACTAACCATTATATAACACTATTATATGATATATAATCAAGCATTATACAATATTTTAATAGATTATTTATATTATATAATAAATTATATATCTAATATAATAGTTTAAGATATTATTAATTGTAACTCTTATAGTCATAAATATTTCATTATACCTACATATCATGTATTAAATATTTGCCTACCATATACTGCATATTATATAATTTCATAATACAGGAAGTATATGGGATTATAATACATAAATTATATTTTATATATTTACATATAAATAATATTATTTTTCATATATTTTAGTATATATTGTGTATCATAATTTATTATCATTTAAAATATAATATAGAAACGTATTTTATATTTATATATTTTTATGTTCGTTATATATTATTAGACATAACTCATATTACATATTTACTGTGTATTGTGTATTTATATTGAATATATTTTTATATGCATATAAAATACTAAATAATGTGAAACATATAATAAATAACTATAAGCATATAAAGCTTAATATGATATTGTACAGTATGTAGTTTATGTATTATGGCATATAGTATATATTCATGTCTCTCCTATATAGCATAGTTAAATATACTACATATGTATTAGACTACATAATCATGATTCGCTATCTATTAGAATAGCCTTACCATAAAAGAACCCTTCATTATAGTGTTAGGCTAGCCCATGCCTGACAGTAATGACACAATGGATTGACAGTGGTCCATGGCGAAAGGTGAGAGCTTCTTGCTTCCTCCCCGCTGCCCCAGGTAGGATCCTGGAGACCCTGGACCAGGAGCGCCTGACCAACCACACGCTGGTGTACTTCACCTCCGATAACGGGGGTCGCCTGGAGGTACAGGATGGCGAGGTCCGGCTGGGCGGCCACAACGGGATCTACAAAGGTGATGCGCAGAGAGCCCATGAGTGTTAGTCGAATCCCTCACTGGTGTGTGCTGCTTTGTTCCTCCAAGTGCATTCATTTGCAAACCCAGTTTGGAGGTTTTTGTGGGAGTTATTCTCTCCTATGAAACTAGACAGAAAAAGGTGCAATTTGTGAGAATTTAAGACCAAAGTGCCTGAAGTAATGAGAGCCTCCTGAGTGTAAATGCAGAGGGTCTCAAGGACCATCTAAAGCAGGTCTCTCAGGCTTGGCACCCTGAGCATTTGGGGCTAGATGACTCTTTGACACGAGGCATTCTGAACAATGTAGGGTCTTGAGCAATGTCCCTGGTCATCATCCCAGAGTTGCAAGGATCACTTACCACTTTCCTCAAAATAGTGACAACAAAACTGTCTTCAGAATTTGCCTAGTGTCCCCCGGGGCCAAAGTCCTCTCTAGCTGAGAACAGATTCCTCTAGAATAATACTGACCTGATTGCCCAAATCCAGGTTTTTAATGAAATTAAATCAATTCTGTTATCCCTATGCTTCAAACACTGTGAAATGATCAGGAAAGCAGGTGTTCATTTGGAGTGGGTCCCTTCCTCCTCATTCCAAGTGGATTCTTCTGACTTCTTTGATGTACTCCCTGCTAGATTATTCAGTAGCCCCGCTAAGCCAGCTCCACTGGATCAGCAAAGAGGATCAAAAAGAAGAGTTCAAAAATGTTTGCTACCCCCCTCCTCCCACCCCCAACTCCAAAAGAAAAAAGTGAAGGTGTGTCAAAGTTGTCATCATTACAAAAATCAGAACTTTAAGGTTCCTTGTACTTTATGAAACAATTTAGGATAGATAGGTAGATGATGAATGGATGGATGGATGGATGGATGGATGGAATGAATGAAAGAGTAGATAGATGACAGATGAATAGATAGATGGATGGATGGATGGATGGATGGATGGATGGATGGAATGAATGAAAGAGTAGATAGATGACAGATGAATAGATGGATGGATGGATGGATGGATGGATGGATGGATGGATGGATGGATGGAAAGAGTAGGTAGGTAACAGATGAGTAGATGGAAGGAAGGAAAGAAGGAAGGAAGGAAGGAGTAGATAGATGACAGATGAATGGATAGATGGTTGGATGGATGGATGGATGGTTGCAAAGACATGATGTATAGGTTAATTAATGGGTAGATAAAATATAGATACATTGGTTGATCCATAGATAGATAGATAATTGATAGATGAATAGATAGATTATAGATAGATAGATATAATGGAAACATTGTATATTTTGATTGACAGCAAGTGAGCTCCTAAATATATTCACCTTTTCTGGTGGGTCATTCCACCTTGCTGTAGACATACTGTTAATTAGCATGGACTAAATTGGGGACAAGTCTAGTAGCAAAGGGAATAAAATTAATACATGTCATTATATATGCCATCAAATGTGATGATTTTAACAGTGACATTGCTTGTGTGTGTATGTGTGTGTGTGTGTGTGTGTGTGTGTGTGTGTGATGGTAGGTGGTGTGTGTGCATAAAACCATCACTCTAAAAACTGCCTTCACATACCTCTCAAAGAGGCAGAGCGAAAAAAAAAATACAGCTAAGTCCATTTGAGACAAATTTGGGTGTTTGGGTCGATGATCTAGATTTGTTGTAGGTTCTAACACAGTCACTGGGTATTAAATATGACTATGAAAATGTCGAGGTGAATTTATGTTTGCTTTTTTGTTTGTTGCTTATTGGTATGAACATACATTCAGTGCAGGGAGCTTGTTAAGTTTTCCAGAAAGAATGGTGTAGCTGAGCTGGGACGGCTTTGGACACTGGTTAGACTGGAGTCTTTGTTCCTAAATGTTTTCCCATTTCATGTCTCTCCACTTCCTCGTGGAGATGCCTCATCTTGTCTTTTCTTTGTGATTTGTACTGCCAGAATACCCAGCACATAAAAGTTGTTCCAGTAACATTTCATGTTTGTTCTACTTCGGGAGGATTTCTTCCCACCTCACCCAGAGAATCTCATTGTTTTCCCTTAAAGAGTCTATATGATCTTGACACGTCATTTGGCTTAGGACTCTATATCTATTCTGCAATGAACATCTTGACCTCAGGATAGGTCCTCAAGCGAGGGCTCCTCTATTTTGAGAGGAACACCCAAAATGTCCTTTGTCTGGAGATGCCATCACAACACTTTCTCCGCCTTGGCCCCATTCATGTTTCTATGATTCCTCCGTCTTTGTCCATATGGGCGACCATTGAATAAAGCCCAAGATCCTTATTTTCTCTCAAGGATCAACATGACCCAGATAGAACCTCTTTCTCTGGTCTTCCGTGGAGCCTCATTCCAAACGACCTTTTGGAGCCCAGTGTGATTCCAGTAGAGATTGAAGATTTGCTAACTTTCAGAAAGCTCTCTTTTCTAATAATAGTGAAACTCTGTGGCACTCATCGGTACAAAATAATGCACCATATGAGGACACTACTTGATTTTATTTACGATAAGTTGGTTTGTTGCTTGGTGGCCAGACATTCACATGTCGAATTTCAACTTCTGGAAATCAAGAAATATATCTAAGGTTGTCTGTATCTGTCTCTGTCTGGGAATATAGCACACTGACATGAATTTGGGAAGTGGTAGGAAGCATTCCATCTAGATGTAATTTCCAGCAGAGGGGAAAAATATCGTTGACTTGACTTCATTGCTGACTTTCATCTTTGGTTATAGGTGGCAACGGGATGGGCGGATGGGAAGGGGGAATTCGTGTCCCAGGAATATTCCGGTGGCCGACAGTCTTGGAGGCTGGGAAAGTGATTGATGAACCAACGAGCCTAATGGACATTTACCCGACACTGTCTTATATAGGTGGAGGGATATTGCCGCAGGACAGGTATGGAAACACTGCTTGCTCCTAACCTGGACACATAGAACTTACATGCACTTGGCTACATCAGCAAATGTTCTGTGTAGATGTGTGCTATTGTCCTTAATTTTCAGCAGTCTGCTAAGACGACCAGACATCTTTCTCCCCTTAGTGGATGGTGGCATAGCTTGTCTCTTTCCCTATTAGAATATGTTCTTCTTTGTCTGTCATACTTACGCAGTTGTCCTCATGGTTGAGACCGATACTCATTCAAGTTGTATATCCCACAGCACCTAGACAACTAAGCAAATATTTATTTGGTGAATTACATAATCAAAGTAAGTATGTATCATTGTATGTGTGATGAATTATGCCTTATTTCTCTATGGGCTTTCAGAGGTATAAATGCATTTCATGCTATAATAGTTTAATTCCATGTGTGAGGACTAATCTGTTCATCAGTAGTGGGTTTCATTTGATCAAATGAATGTCAAGATCTCAATTTTCTAATCCATGACACTCACTTCACTTACGTCTTACAACATATCAGAATAATACATGCATCACTCATCTCTCCCACTGTCTTAGCAATTGTGTGAGATTTACATCTTTTTCTGTTGTTTATTGTTGTTCTTTTTGTTATAAATTGAGAAAAGATGTATAGTAAGCCTTTTTTAAGTCCATTCCTCTTCTCCCCTTCCCTCCCCCTCTTCTCCTACTCTTCCTCTTCTCCTTCTCCTCCTCATCCTTCGCCTTCCCCCTTCCTCCTTCTATTGCACCTTCTCATGTTCATGGTCTTCTCCTCCTCCTCCTTTTTCTTCTCCTTCTCCTTCTTCTCTTTCTCCTTCTCCTTCTCTTCTTCTCCTCCTCTTCCTTCTTCTCTTCCTCTTTCTTGTCCTCCTCCTCTTCCTCCTCCTC
>PITA01017294.1:0-44981 GCA_004023965.1 Spilogale gracilis | reverse complement strand
GATTGTGTGTGTGTGTGTGTGTGTGTGTGTGTGTGTGTGTGTGTGTGTTTTAAGTTCATCTCTTGGAGTCAACATATAATTAGGTTTCACTTTGTTTTCTGATTTGCTAGTTTCTTTTATATATAATACTTGATTTTAGCCCTACAATATGTTGGTATGATTGATAGTAGAATTTTGTTATATCCCTTTATATCATGCTTTTAGTCTTATAAGATATTTTTCCAATATTTTGTTTTGTAGGCTTGTGTTTCTTTAAAGCTATCTTTAAACTAGATGTCTTTAAACTAGAAATTTATATAAAATCCTCTATGGTCTATGTTTTACTATTTACTCTGTAAAAGGATAAATGATTATGTTAGCATATTTCTCTCGCTACCCTTCATTCTCCACACTCAATTTAGTTGACAGTGTTGTATTTCTTAATGTATATGTGTTATTAAATAAGCTGAAATGTCTCTGATTGATCACATTTAAGTAATACAGCTTTTCAACTAGCTGTAAGAAAAATAACTTTACATCAAAAAAATTTTCCAACCTTCTGTCTTTTTTCTCTTGCCCATTTTGTTAGATTATTATACTGTCAGGATCTGTAACATATTTATATACGTTTTATATCCCTGGTCCCCACATGTTTTAGTTAAATAGGTTCAATAATCACTTTGAATCATTTTGCTATAGTTTCCAATTCTTCCCTTTTTAGCAAAAATTATTACTCATGTCACTTCTTTAAGATGAGATCATAACAATATTTCTTAGTTTTGCTTGTTCAGAAATAGTGGAAAATTATTGGATCATACCTTATGTCTTTGAGGTCCTTGCTGCCATTTTCTTCCTATTACTTTCTATGTTGAATATTGTGGTAGAGAAAATTAAGATCAGACTGAATTTTAACTGCTTAAAAATTATTTGCTCACACTGTGTGGTCACCCAAAGAATTTTTTCTTCACCTAAAAATAATGGAACTGGGATACATACATCTCACTGTGAAAGGGTTTGGTATACGGTGTATCTTTTGTACCTGTTGAACTAATTCTTCCTTTTGTTCTAGAAAACTTAATTTATATTGTAATATTTCCTGTGTTCCTCTGTCTGATTTTTAAATGGTTTTACACTCTTTTTAAATGGGTTTTATACAGATATAGTTACTTTATAAAACCCATCTTAATTCTTCCTGTTTAAATGTTTCTTTTATCTTTTCCAATCTACCTATGTCTTATAATTTAGTCTGCTCTAATTTTGTCTTTAGTTTTCTCATGTTCTGCTTGTTTTTTTCTTCCACTTCTTTCCTGAATTTCATCAGCTTGTGATTCATCTGTTTTTATTTTTTCACTGTATGTTCTCTGATCCATTATACAGTCATGTGCCCATATAAAATTAGGCTTACATTACTATTTAAAAGAATGAGAAAACACATACTGAGGGACGTTAGCAGTTTCTTCCACAAGTAAAGACTGGCCTTCTAGAGAGAAATGTTTTCTTGTCCTAAGCTGTACATCATCACATAACTGATGAAATGGGAACCTATAGTGCTTGAAGAACTGCCATTCTTTTACTGGTGAAAGAATGGAGATGCTTGGGGCAGGAGGAATTTTCTTGTGGTCTTTTGGTGCAAGACCTCAGAACTTCCATCTCACTGGATTTTACATAGTAACAAAAGATTAGGTTGTTAAAGGAAATACACCATGGAATATTCCCGTGGTTTCACTGTGTTTTTAAGCCTTTAAATCACATATATACTATGGAGATTTAGGATTTGATTTTCTGTAAAAGGGTATGCAGCCCAGCTGCCATGTCTGCATTAATTAATAGCAAATTAATGTCTAATGTCAATGTCCGATAAAATGCCTGACTCTCCAAGCTCCATTTGGTTTTACAGTCGCAATTACCTTGTGCTGTATATTTCTTCACGGCATGAGGGTGTCATTTGCAGGTTTATAAATGTTCTTGAATATCAGGAGATAAATTAGATTTTGTTTTCCCTGGTAAGGTAACAGATGTTCTAGCACACTAATTACCCTAGGAATGGTATTATTTACTTAGAATATATTAGACTCATTAAAAACTTTTCCTTTTGGTTTTGTTCCAATGGATAGCATTTTTGCTTTCTTTTATATGTGTGTTTGGCTCAAGGGAAAAATAATAATGAGTACACTGCTGTCTAGCCTCTACCGTTTTGAGCTCCTAGTGAAACCTGGCTATTAAAACGCTTAGTATATGTCTACATATAGTGTTACCACACTGCCCATAAGGAAATCTTGGCACTTCTGTTCATCTGAATGGCTGCCTGTGTTTTTCTTTGCTTTTCTCACTGTCTGGCATTTCTTGGCTGCCTCTCTGAGTCTCTTTTCCTCTTGATGTCTATCTTTGTGGTTATTTGTCAATCTAATTATAAATTACACACAGAAAGCATGTGCTTTGTGTCATATTTTACTCTTTCTTGGATTATTTTGGAGTGTTAGGAAACTACCTGTATAAATGACTGACAAATTAGCATGTAATTTAGTCTTTCTGTAATCATTGTTTATTCAGTAGCTTCTATTAGGAGAGAACTATGCTCTTGTGTATTTAAATTGGGCAATTTCTTCTAACTCCAGGCAACTGCAAGCTCCTAAAATTTTAATGTAGGTAGCTCCTTGAACTGACCTCTCATTTTATTTTGCCTTACATAAAATACACAATTCTTACCAGGGAGTTCTAACAGAAAGATATTTACAACCATTGGCTCTCTTACCTTTTTACCTTATTCCCCTTCTCATGCACCAAGATCCAGGAAATTAGAGTGCAATTTTAGATTAAGACGTTTGTTTATTTTTTCTCTTTTTAATTACAATTGTAAATAAATAGTTCAAAACAGATTATTTTTGGAATAAATGTAATTGTTAGGTGCTTCATAAAATATTTGCACTGTAAAGTTAAGCTCTGAGTTTTAGATCAGCTCTTTAGATCGGATGCCTCTGGTTCTGGTGCCTGTGAATCAGTGTAATTTTTTTTTTTTTTCTTTTTGGCCAACTAAGTGTTTCTTTGATGTTTTATCACAGGTAGGTCCTTAATTATTTCTCCAGGTACACTCTGCAGGAATATCCCCCTTCTGAACATACTAATTATTGTTTTTACAATTTCTTCTATTTATATGACTTGCCGTCATACTTGAATGTAATTATGCAAATAATTTATGCATATAATAATTAGCAGTACAATCTAATTAAAGAATGAAAAATTTCACAAATTGGTCCCCTTTCAGTCAATGAGCTAATGTTATATGTTGATGTACTGGCTATGCAATGGAGAAATTAAAGGATACCTTGTCTCAGTATTAGCAGTTTTGTTTCAATAATTTATGAGATCTATACACTAAATATTCTATAGGTTTGCTCAGCTCAATAAATTTGTTCTGCCTCTAATTATCACTAATATTCCTCAATATTTTATTTTTAATTTCAGCCTGGAGGCAAATTAAGATATGATAATAGTCAAGTATAAGATTTCTCTGGCTCAGCTTTTTTTCAATTTTCAGGAACTTAAGCATCTTCAAATATGCTCAAAGTCTAGAGGCTAATCTCAGAAGTTGTCTACTGTGTGCTCAGTGAGTTATACCTTTTGGCTTCCAAATCAGTTATGTCGATTTCTTTTTCTTTCACATTCCTCTTTCTTTATTCCTACATCTAATTATTTCAGATGCCCACAAAAGGTGCGATTGTTCATACTTGCTTAAGTACCAGTATCACTACTGATATCCATGGTGTTTCTTGACCTGTGTTCCTAAGAAACTCCCATCCTCAATGAAACTACCATTAAAGACAGTTCTTTCAAGTTTTACTCTTTTTCATTGCTCTTTGTTCTGTGTCTGAGACTGGAGTGCATGGGCCAAAAGACCTTTTCAGTGACAAACCCTTGAGATACTCAGAATTATTATTACACTTTGACTTTTGTCTACTCTTCTTTGAAAAAGTTCTTTTCTTTTCTTATTATTCAAATAAATATAACTCAAACCTTATTTATCCCTAAGGTTTGATTAAAATGCTGGATTTCTTAAATGAACTCATCTTCCAATCAGGTGGAGAACCCCACTGTACTTAGTTTAAAAATAAGTATTTCAAAACTATTTATTTCTGCTACCTAGCCCACTATATGATTTTTTCATGAAGGTTTGTCATAGTAAGTACATGAACTACTTTTTTTTAAAGATTTTATTTCTTTATTTGACAGAGATAGAGAGAGAGAACACAAGTAGACAGAGTAGCAGGCAGAGGAAGAGGGAGAAGCAGGCTGTCCACTGAGCAGGGAACCTGATGCAGGGCTTGTGACCTGAGCCGAAGGCAGTTGCCCAACTGACTGAGCCACTGAAGCTCCCCTATGAACCATTTTTTAACAAATATCCTTATAAATCACCAGTTTCTTCTTCTGTATATATATATATCTAGGTTCAGAACTTTGTTGGAGAAAATCATTTTAACCCACTAAAAAAGTATGGCGTCAAATTACGTTAAACCTTTCCCAATATTTGACAACAATTTTATTTAATTTTATTCATAGAGACATTATCAGGTCTTTTTCAAGTACTCTTCACCTTCTCGATTTTCCCAAGCCTGCTTCACTTTGGGCAGATGAGTTTGGTAGTTTAAAAAGTAAGTTTTCTCCACAGGCTACATGGAATTTTCTCTTTACATTGATTTCTACCTTTTTATCTTTTCATCCATTTCATCCCTATTTCTATGCTTAAGGAAGTAGCTCAGAAGATCCTGCTAACACATCCATCCCAACCACTCAGTTATCTGATAGTCTAGTTAGTGAATGGAGACTTTCAGAGGTGCTAATATTTCTTTATCTTTCATTATACTTCTCTCCTTTGTTGCACCAAACCAAAATTGTCAGACTAGGGGCTTATACTCAATGTCTCATTTATTTATAATCCACTTTCTCTTATTTCACTGAGAACTGCCTTCTGTTTCTGTTGGATTTCTCTCTCCTTCTAAATGAATCCTATGGTTTTTTTTGACTATTCTTCTTGATCCTCATACATTATTTGATATGATCATCCATCACTCTTCCTTCTTTCGCTCCCACCATATTACACTTTCCTTGTTTCCTCATGGACCATCTCTCTCTCTTTTTTCCTCAAGTTCCTTTTCCAGGTGTGAGTGTTTCCCAGGGAATAGGCCTTAGCCTTCACTAGTCATCTCTTTAGATGCTTTCCTACAGTTAATTAATAATATAAACTTAATTCCCAAGATAATACCTTCAGTCTCGACTTTATATGTATATTCTAACACCACAGTCCCCTGACACTTGAATGTTCCATTATTACTCTGAATTCAATGTGTCTAATCCAAACTTAGCCTTATTCCAGCTCTATAGATCTTAGTTACTGCACCTCTCTGTGCTTCAGTGTCCTCATCATTACCAACACTAGCCATCATTATTACTCCTTCACACAAAATGACCAGAAAAATTAGGCTCTCCCTTTCCCCAGCCACTCAATTCCACTCCTCTGCTGAAACATTTTCCTCAACCTGGAATGTCAGTCCAAACCCACTTGGACCACTGTGAGTTTGAATTTCTCCATGAAGTTTCTTGATAAATCCAAGAGATATTAATTTCAACCTTTTATGTCCCTTTTTATACTAATAATATACAGTAATTTGATGTATCTATTTCTGCAAACCAAACCATAAGTTCTCTGTGGCATGATCCATACTCCTTTTACTTTTTTCCCTCAGTGCTTCATTTATCTACACACATGGTAAGCATTTTAAAAATATTTTTTGGAAGGAAGGAAGGAATTTCTTTAGAATGCCCCCAAAGTGTCACATTCATGGACACATAATGGTTATCCTGCATAGATAAATGTGTAAACGATATTGAGTCAGAGCCAAGTCCAACTAGAAAAATGTACAAGCTACATTAATTAACTCCTTGAGTTGCATAGAAAGCCAGTGTTAGCTAGATGTCAGTGTATTTTTCGTTCTAAGGGTGTATCAGTACATACTCGCAAGGTATCTGAAACTGGAATGGGTTTCCCTGGATCAAATCCATGGATAGTGTAGTAGGTATAACTATAATCAGAGCCCAGTCCACTAACAAACAAACTGGTCTGAGCCAAGATTAAAGCGAAGAGCATAATCCAAGATTTTTCATATCAACTTTTTAGTCTCTACAACCTCAAAAATCTTGGGAACAAAGGAGTGCGGGGATCATGAAGAGGAGAAGTTTTGGGTTAAATGATATACCACTAAGTAGTCATTCAGCTTCACGGGTTTTTCCTTCTTAAACATACACTGGTTTTCAAAGTGTTCCTCAGTAATTAACTCCAACATCTAGATATGTGTTGTCAATAGCCGTTCCTGGTAACCACAAAACACATGGGACTACTGAGGACTTGGAATGTGACTGATCTGAATTGAGATGTGTTCTGTGTAGAACACACTCAATTTCAACAACATTGTATTGAAAAAAAAAGAATGTAAAGTATCTCATTAAGATTTTCAACATATAATCATGTTAAAATAAGAATATTTTAGACCTTTTAGATGAAATAAAACATATAATTAAAATAGATTTCACATGGTTCATGTTATTTTCACTGATGTAAATAAAATGTGAGGTTAAATATTTGGCTCACATCATGTTTCTATTGGACAGTACTGATTTAGATCAAAGAGATATTTGAGGTTGCTCATTGAAATAGGAACATGTATTAACATAGAAGGCAATTGCAAAGACCTAGGGCTGGATTTGCATTCTTATGAGGCTTTATCTAAAATCTACACTCCCCTAAGGTGCCTCAGGGTTGCAGTGGGTTAAGTGTGTGACTCTTGGTTTTGGGGGTAAAGTCATGATCTCGTGGTCATGAGATCGGTCCCTGCATTGGGTGCTGAGTCTTCCTGTCCCTCTCCCTCCCCCTCTGCTCCACCTTCCTCATGCTTGTGCACTTGTATGCATACCTGCTCTCTCTCTCTCTCTCTCTCTCTCTCTCTCTCTCTCGTAAATAAGTAATAATTTTCACATCTGCACTCTCTTTGCATAATCTCCTGACCAGGAGCATAACCTACACCACACATCACCTGCGTCATAGCCCATGTCTGTCCCAGTCTCTCTCCTCAGGCCAGGAGTATGGCACAGCTTTGTAGTAACTTGTCTCCTTTCCACCTGTTTCTCCTCAGTTGTGATGGTCTTGCATGTTCAGAACTCAAACTTAGCCCTGCTTGAAGAGCTGCTGCAGTGATTTAACCTGAGGAATACTTTGGTGCTAGTCTTCTGCTACTTTATTTTAGATCCAAAGACCACTTTTAATGATACTAGACTCATATGTGTTACATGATACAACCTCTTCTGAGTAATCAGATTCTGCTTGACTTAGTGGTTTTAGTTCAGCTGTTCCAATGAATTTACAGAAGAGCCTGTTGCAATTTAATATTCTTCTTTCCCAACACCTTTGGCACCACTTGAAAAACTAAAGGAATGCATTCTTCAACTGATATGTGACTTCTCCAAAACCCTCTCATGGTTATGGGAAGAGAAATTCCATAAGTGAGAGTCGCTTGTTTTAAACCTGAAGAAAACTCCATGACTATCAGTTTGGCAATACAGGACATTCTTGCTCTTTTTTCTTCCCCTTTGGTGTTAACATCAATTTTAATTTCATTTGTATGTGTGTGTGCACATGTGTGCACATGTGCACATGTGCTCCTACAACATGCGAGTTGCCGTGTCAAACCGGATCAGTAAGGAGTCTTCTGACACTTCATTCTTGACTTAAATGTATTACAATTTACATTTAATTACTAGAGTATATATTAAGGATGGATATGGGATATCCTCTGTTTATTTGATATCTATAACTAAAAACCCTCTTCTTTACATAAAATTGTGAAGATAAATCATTCCCTTAAGGAGAGACTAGTGATAAACACAACTGAATTAAAGATAAGAGCCTAATGCTGTTGGTTCATTTCATTAGGCACTGACTTGAGTCGCTGACATACTCTTATGGAGCTAATTTTCAGAATCTCCTTGCCACTTCTTAGACCTTCTGTCATTCTGTAGGGACATGAAGGTGTAGAAGAAAGGTAGAGTATTTTTTAGGTAGTTGCTTCTAATATATAGCTAATGGAATGGTGATGTATTTGATTGATTTAATGCCATATATTTCTGTTCTTGTTGAATATTCCTCAGCTTGTCCTGAGTCACCCAGGAAAGGGGGATGTATCCCATGGAATTAAGAATTAAACATAAACGCTATTAACTTTAATCACAATCTTGGGTATAACCTATTTTTTTACTCTGCAGCTTTAGGAGACATTGACTACCAAAAATTTAGTACTATTTTTTACTTCAGTAAATTCTAGAATCTCAGTGCATTTTCAGAGTCTATTTCCATATTGCTAGTGTTATCCTGAGTATTACACTGGGATAAAAAAAGAAAAAGTCATCCAGAGGACATAGAAGTAAAGGCACTTACCCTAAATCTCAGGCAAAGACCAGGAGGAGGAATAGGATTTGAAGAAGAAGAATATGATTCTTTATACTCTATCCAGTTTTCAATAAACTTAAAGAGATACTAAACTCTCAAAATTGGCTCCAAGATATTTATGTAGTATAATTCAAGGAAAATACTGTGTCTTTTGTATCAATGAAGAATTGATGACCTTAAAAAGTCTTTCTGTGATGTCTTTTTATACTCTTTGTGCACAAAAATAATCTTCATTTCAAAGTAAGTCATACTTACTCATCTTTAGAAAATTTTTTATTTTAATTCTAGTATAGTTAACATACAGGGTTATATTAGTTTCAGATGTACAATACTGTAATTCAACAATTTTAACATTACCCAGGGCTCATCCTGACAAGTGCACTCTTAATCCCTATCACCTATTTTGCTCATCCCCCTACACACTTCCCCTCTGGTAACCATCAGTTTGTTCTCTACAGTTGAGTCTGTTTCTTGGGATACCTGAGTGGCTCACTCTGGGTGGGTGGCTCAGTCATTTAAGCAATCTGCCTTCAGTTCAGGTCATGAACTTGAGGTCTTGGGATTGGTTAAGCCCCACACTAGGCTCCCTGATTTGCCACTCTCCCCGTCTCCCTCCATTTGTGCTCTCTGCTCCCTCTTTACTCTCTCATACTCTCTCTCTCAAATAAATAAATAAAATCTTTAAAAAATAAATAAAAACAAGTCATATTAATTCTGCATACCTATTTATTGGAATAAATAATTTCCAAAAAAGGAAAAATGGCTATTGTTTTTATTAAGGAATTATAAAATTAGGAAAGATTTACCAAAATTTATATAGATTTTATTACAGCTATGTGTTAACATCAATATCAAAGTTAAGACTAGGCTAATATGGTCATGAGAGGCTGAAAAAAGTCCAAAATACTGTTCAGTGTGTTAATTACTAAGAAAATGGCAAATTACTGGGAAATAAGGCAACTCCTATATATTAGCCATGTCTTTTTCTATTTTCTGTTCTGATTCTTTGACATCAGGGACCTTGCTAATCTAGAAGGGTCAGTTCTTCCCAAGATTAATCAATTCCTAAAGTTATCTAAGGACTTGCCCTAGAACATCCCTTTAATTTTTTATTTTTTTATTTTTATTTCTTTAAAGATTTTATTTATTTGACAGCGAGAAACACAGCCAGAGAGGGAACACAAGCAGGGGGAGTGAGAGAGGGAGAAGCAGGCTTCCCGCCGAGCAGGGAGCCTGATGTGGGACTCGATCCCGGGTCTCCGGGATCGTGACCTGAGCCGAAGGCAGTTGCTTAACCAACTGAGCCGCCCAGGCGCCCCTAGAACATCCCTTTTAAATGCCAACAAACCAACCCAGAATCATAGTCCTGAGCATCTCTTCTTCTTCTTCTTTTTTTATTGTGTTATGTCAGTCACCATACAGTATATCATTAGTTTTTGATGTAGTGCTCCATGATTCATTGTTTACATTGTAACACCCAGTGCCCAATGCAATCTTTACCCTCCTCAAGCCATCCCCAACTCCCCTCTAAAACCCTCAGTTTGTTTCTCAGAGTCCTTACTTAGTCTCTCATGGTTCATCTCCCCCTCCAGTTTCCCCTCTTCACTTTTCCTTTCCTTCTTCTAATGTCCTCCACATTATTCCTTATGTTCCACAAGTAAGTGAAACCATATGAAAATTGACTTTCTCTGCTTGATTTATATCATTTACCATCATCTCCTCCAGTCCTGTCTATGTTGATGCAAAAGCTGGGTATCCATCCTTTCTGATGGCTGAGTAATATTCTACTGTGTTTATGGACCACATCTTCTATTGAACTCTTACACTCTGGGAGCCACCATCCACTTGCCCTAATTACCTCAGGGCCAAGTACCAGAGGACTGGTGACAGACTTTTTTACCTCAGAGCCCAGGGAAATTACTTGAACTAGCCAATCCTAAATCTGCTTATCCTGCCTCCCCCATTCCTTACTGTGGAAACCATAATAAAGGCTCTTGCCCACATTTTTCCTCACTCTTCCCATCCCATCCCACCTGCCTTCTGACTAGTACTGGTGCGGCCACTTGTGCCTCCCCCTAACCCCACAGGCAGCATGACGTGCCCCTCCCCCACTTTGGGATCTGTGTATAACAAACTGTCCTTTCCTTGGCAGTCATCTCCTGATCTGTAACCCTTGCCATCCCTAATTAATAATAAAACCTCTATTTTAAAACATTCTACCTCACAATTTTAATGTTGACTGTAAGATTCTCATGGTACGCTTTTATGTGCATTTAACATGATTAACATTGAGCCCATACCAATTTTAAGACAATTCTAGGTTTCATACGTTCTTCAAGGTCAGTAAGATATAGTCTTAGTCCTCAGAGAATTTATAATCTAGTTACTACTAATTCTTTCCTTAACTCAATAAAAGAGTAGTGATTATTTACACTGTAAATGTCTTCTCTTTTTATATTAACTACCTCTTGAAAGGCATTTCTTTTTTCATTTGCATATATAGAATTAGCGTTTGATTATCTGGCACCAAAGGGGCCACCGAGTAGCTTTTATGAATTGAGAGATAATTAAAAAATATTTATATTGATTGAATTATAGAAACAATTTTCACTTGTATGGAAAGATACAAAGTAAATCAAGAATGGAGCACTCTCCTAGAGAAGTTACTGCAAAGTCAGATGAAACCCAATCATTTCGGAGTGTTTGGGCAGCTCAGTTGTTAAGTATCTGCCTTCGGCTCAGGTTATGATCCCAGGGTCCTAAGATCAAGCCCCACATTGGGCTGCCTGCTTGGCGGGAAGCCTGCTTCTCCTTCTCCCACTTCCCCTGCTCATGTTCCTTCTCTTGCTGTGTCTCTCTCTGCCGAATAAAGAAAAATGTTAAAAAAATAAAAAAGAAAAAGAAATGCGATTATTTCTTGGTTTGCCTTCCATGCTCTTGGGAAATCTTCATTTCTATTTTTATAACATTCTTTTGCAGATGAATGCAAAAGATAGGCCATTTTAGTTTTATATTCTGTATTAGTTTTCTAGGGCTACCATAACAAAGTTCCACAGACTCTGTGGCTAAGCCAACACACATTTATTTTCTCACAGCTCAGCAGCCTTGAAGTCTGGGATCCAAGTGTCCATGGAGTCATTTCCTTCTGAGGTTTTGTGAGAGAAATCTGTTCCAGACCTCTCTCCTTGGCTTGTAGCTGGTCATCTTTTCCCTGTCTTTTCACATGGCCTTCCCTCTGTATGGTCTATGTCCAAATTTATTCTTTTATAAGGATACCAGTCATATTGGATTAGGACCTACTTTCTTTTAACTGAATAACCTCTGTGAAGAGCCTCTCTCCAACTGCAGTTATGTTCTGAGGTACTGGGGCTTAGGACTTAAAAAAGATTTCTTAGGGGTGGGAGGACACAAATCAGCTCATAATGTAGTCCATAACTACTTGTTGAGCTAAAAGAGGTGACCTCAGTTTTTAGTTATCTTTTTGATTCCTGCTAAATCCTAAGCCACATTGTACTTGAGCTAAGGATCCAAATTTCAGGGATGCCTGGGTGATGCTGTTCGTTAAGCATGCAACTCTTGGTTTCCACTCAGGTCATGGTCTCAGGATTCTGAAAATCAAGTCCGCATCAGGGTCTTTGCTCTAGCAGAGTCTGCTTGAGATTCTCTCACCCTCCTTCTGCCCCTCCTGCTCATGCTGCTCCTCCCTCAAATAAAAAAAAATAATCTAAATTTTAGCAAAATAAGCTGATATATGCCTATTTCTCCTCTCCTCCCCCTCCTCCTTCTCCTTCCTCTTCTTTTTCTGGGAAGTATTACTGTTACCAAGCAAAGTGACAATGCAGATCATCTCAGAGAGTAAATAGAGCTTGTGTACACATTGACACACTTCTCTAAAATCCAACTGAAATCCTACTACTTCTTTAATTGGTCACACAGCCCTCAATGAACACTCCTTCCTCTGAACATTTGTAACGATTTGATCCTAACCAGACTTTTTTTTCCTTTCAACTATAAAGCCAAGTTCCACCAAAAATAGAACTATTTTTTATGTCTTACATATATTTTATTCATCCATTGAACACAAAAATTCTTCAACAGCTGATATTATTCAGAAGCTGTTCATCAAGCCTAAAGAATATCAAACTAAAGAAGGTATGACCTCTTCCCCATAATCCCCAAAAAGAACACAGAAAAATGTAAATGAAATTAATAATGAGAATAATTAGAATCAAATAACACTAAAATCCAGCCTTTCTCACTTCTACCTGTTGCCATTCCCTTAATCGTCAACATGCCCATACTTCCATGATGCTAAGTCCAGGGGTCAATTTTCCTTGCCCACCTTACTAGAACTAGGAGCAGAATTTGACACAATTGATGAATCTTCTTCACTTGGCATTCAGGTTTCATAGACTCTTGGTTTTCTTTCTCACTTAGCTTCTCAGTCCTATTTGCCAATTCTCTTTTTGTCCTTACTTGACGGCTTAGCTCTATAAAGTTTGAAGACCTTATAATCAGTCTTTAGTGCTTTTTTAGTCTCTGTTTACTCCCTGAATTTATTGTGATCTATGCTCATGATTTCAAGTCTGTACATGTGATGATGACCCACAGATATCTAATACAGTCCATTCCTTTCTCCTGAACTTCCAGACTCATTTATTCAGCTGCTTCCTATAGTCTACTCACTGACTAATAGATGTCTTAAACCTAGCATACTCAGAACTGAACTCCTGCTCTTAGCCCTTCAATCGGCTTTATCTGCAGCCTTCCAGTTAATGACTGTTCCATTCTTTCCAGTTGTTCGGACCACAAAGTTTAGAGTCATGCGTGGCTGCTCTCATTCTCTCATATCTGTTAATTATATTCAAAACACACCCAAATCTGTTAGGTATATTCAAAATATATCCAAAACTTTATCACTTTTTACACCTGTCCCGCTACCACCCTGGTCTGAGCCGCTATCATTTCCCACCTAAATTACTCCAAAATCCCTTTTGCTTATCTCACTGCTTCTGTTCTTACCTTGTCACGCTGTATTTTTAACATGATAGCCAGAGTGATCTAAAACTTAGTAAGTCGGGTCAAGGCACTCCTTTGCTTAAAATCTTGCAGTGTTCTTTGTGGTACTTAGGACAGAAGCCAGAGCCCTTCCAGTGTCCTTCAAGACCCTTCCCCATCTGGTCCTCGGGTATCTCTCTGTCTGGGTCCCCCACTTCTTTCTTCTTTGATCACTTTCCCCAGCCTGGCACCAGAACTCTAGTCACAATCATAGCTGTGGCTTTTGTAGCAGTTCTTTCTTCTTCCTCAGATACCTTTCTTCCAAATCGCTTCATACTTAACTCTCTTTACTTCATTAAGTTTTTGCTCAAATATCACTTTTTCAAGAAGGCTTATCTTGATGACACCACTTAAAATTGCAAACTGCCCTCTCCTCCTCACTTCAAATGCCTTGTAACCAGGGTCTAAATATAAGGTCTACAAATATAAGGGTCTAGAAATTAAACAATGTTGTTGTTTACAATATTTATCAGCTTCTAATATCATTATAGTATTTGCTTTTATTATAGCTACTCTCCGTGGCCTGTTTTCCCCACAAGAGTGCAAGTTTATGAGAGCAGAGATATTTGTTTTATTCTCAGAAGAGTGTCTAGTTGATAGTAGGCTCTCAGTAAATATTTGTTGTAGGAAAGGGCAAGTGAAGGAACTGAACTAACCAATGTGAAGCTACATTTTTATTTACAGGGGTGTGTGCAAAGTAGCACTGACAGCTATAGGTTTGAGGTTCCCAAATAATTCTAGGAAAGCTTCCCTTGAAGCCTGCTTTAATTATTTTAATTATATTATTAAATCATAGGTTGGAAGTTAGCCTACATTGAAGATGATACCTGTTGCAGCACTTGGGTGGCTCAGACGTTGGGTGGCTGCCTTCAGCTCAGGTCATGATCCCAGAGTCCCATGTTTGAGCCTCACATCAGGCTCCCTGCTCAGTGGGAATTCTGCTTCTCCCTCTGTCACTTCCCCTGCTTGTGTTCCCTCTCTAGCTGTGTTTCGCTCTGTTAAATAAATAAAATCTTAAAAAAAAAAAAAAAAGATGATACCCATTAATTATTCTCCTCATGCAGCCCGTGAGAAGAATACTATCCACTTATAAAATACATGTGATAGTATATCTTGGTGGAGAATGAGGGCTCTGGAGCCGTCACTCCTGGGTCCAAAACAGTTCAGTGTCTTACTAGTCATGGGAAGGGTAAGCGAGTTAAACTTTGCTATCTCAGTTTCTCCATCTATAAAATGGTGAAGCTAAGAGTACCCGCCTGACAGGCTGTTATAAAGATTAAATCAATATGGAGCTTAGAACAAGAGCTTGGCACATAGGAACCAATATATAATCATCAGATATTAGTATAATTACTACCTTGGGGAGGTAGCTTTGTGCTTAATGGATAGAATATCATATTTGGTTTAAGACTGAAATCTTAGATTCTGACTTCATCACTAACTGTTGCATGGGGTTAAGAGTCATTTAATTGCTCTGCCTGTATTTGAAAACAAACGAGTAGAACCAGATTACATGTAAGACCCCTTCTGTCTCTAAAAGCCTATAATTCTCTGATAATGATGATGGGCTATTATCTGAAGGTTATTTATGAAATATGTAACTCATTTCTGTAGGATATTGATACTTTAAATAATTCAGAGATGACTAAACTGATAGAATTTATTCTTATGTTAATCCTTATTTGGTATTAAAATAATTGTTGAGATCGCAAGGATTACGTGGAACTTCAAGAAATACTAATTAATGATGACGATGTATGTGTATGACATCTCACAGATAAGCAATGTAAACTTTTGAATAATATGTATGAGCACCTATTTTTGCTCTTTTCTAGTTAACTTTTCTTTAAAGAAATACCACAAACCTGTGTGTGGAATTCATTTTAGTCTACATGACAATTACATATGGATTTTGTGAGATCTAGTAAAATCTTATTAAATTGTCACAGTTCAGTTTGATAAAAAGGAACCCATGTGCTTGCAAATTATAGATGGTGGTAAGAGAAAAGAGCAACTCATTTTGCACCTTTTTTGTAAAGATCAGGTCTTACAATGATAATCATGAAAGTGATTTGTTACATTTAAAAAGTCTGATCAAAGTAAGACTAGCCTAGATAATAAAGTTATATTTAAGCAGATTTCTTTTGGATAAATTCTGGTTATGATCAGTGGACATCTGCTTATTTTTATGCTTTACTATTTGTTTTCTTTCACTTTGTAGATTAAGATAAAAATTCCAGACAATTTAATAAAAAAAAGCAAGTCCATTTCCTTTAATGAAAATTTCTATGTAACAAAATTATTTTCATGTTTTGGTCATTGGCAGATTTAATTTAAATGCTATTTCATATAGTAAACACTCAGGAAAAAATAGGACAGAATCGTGATGATTTGGATAAGTAGAATTTGGTCCTAATTCTCTCTCTCTCTCCCTTTTTCCCCTTTTAGGCTCTGATTTTTTTTTAATCTTGATTACATGCATTATTTATATTATTGCTTTATGGTTCAGAATGAGAGAGACTGTATGATAATCAAGAGGAATAGTGGAGAACAGTTTTTGGTTATAGAGAAACTGTACCATAGATGGAAAATATGAGTATTTGCCCTTATGCTGGAAAATCCTCTCTGAGTATGAATGTAGTCTTTGTGTAAGGTCGAACTGACTTTTAAAAAAGCAGGTGTCTAGCTGCTTGACCCTGGGAAATGGGTATCACACCTGCATCAGGCTCTGTTGTGCGAAATACCCTTACTGAGTAAGCTGCATTTCAACCTTGAAGAAGAAACACAAGTTGGAGGGAAAATTTGACTCCCATAAATATTTTTAATACAAATTATTTTTGTAGTGTGAATTTTGAGGTCACGAGAAGAAATTGATAATCCAGAGAGCTCTTTGAGGACTCTGTAGACGATTTTTGATGGCTTTGAGATTATTGGCCTTATTCTATGGAGATTTCAAAATACATTATGAATCTGTAATACAGAAGAATATCTTAATTTTTCATCTTTATAATATATAGTAAGCTATAAATATTAGTTTTGTCTCATTAAATGGATATTTTAAAAGGTGTCTCTTTAGATTATGTAGTCATTAAGACGTCTAAAAATGATATGCTACAAATACTTATCTTTTGTTTACTTTCCCATTCATTTTTTGGTATTAGTTTGAAAGAAATCTGTACTCTTGCTTCTTACACTAGTGCAACTTACAGCCACGATCTATATTCATATATTTTTTAAAAATTTACTTATTTATTTGATAGAGAGAGCACAAGTAGGAAGAGCAGCAGGCAGAGGGAGCAGGGAAAGCAGGATCCCCACTAACAAAGACTCCCCAATGCGGGTCTTGATCCCAGGACCCTGAGATCATGACCTCAGTGGAAGGCAGACACAACCAGCTGAGCCACCAGGCACCCCTGTATTCACATTTACTTCTAAAGTCCTTTTTCAAAGATTAATTATTTTAGGATTAAGTAACTATGGACACATAAAAACCTTCATTGTATAAGTTTCATACAAGTACCACTATTTGATTAGTTTATAATTTTTAAATGTCATGATTTTTTTTGTGTTCTCTGACTTATTTGTCTTTGTTTTGCCAAAATATAAGGGAACCAAGTATACAATGATTTGGCCATGGTGCAGTGCAGTTTAGACTCTAGTTGAGGAAATGAGAGTGTTTGCTCTATTCTATTTGATTTCAATTCAGCCAATGTTTGTTTAAAATATATCATTATAAAGCTTTGTATTCAGATTGATGTGACATACAAGGATGAAAAAGACATTAAAGCTGCCACTTAAATATTCATAATTTAATGGAAGAGGTATACTGGCATAAAAATATGATAAAGTCAAGCAGTTGGATTCAGAGTATAAAGGGGACAGAGATGAATTTTAACTGAAAATGAGGAATCGGGAAGAAATTGTGTGATAGTAGGACTAGAGCTAGATGTTTACATTTGAAGGATATTTCTGTAATAAAATAAAGTGGGGAGACAGGCAATCCAGTTAGGTCCAAGAACCCAAGGTTAGATGTGCAGAATAAGAGGTAATAGCCAAATTGGATTTCATTATTTTAGTAACAGTTTATGAAGTATATTTACTATGCATAATGCTCTACTTAGTTTTTGTGATATACTTGTGAAACCAAATATGACCAGATCATTACAAAATAGCAAACTGAGCAAAATTATCCATTATTTTTCTGCTTTTATTTTTTGGTGTCCCTCAGCTGAGTTTTGTGCCTTGTGTCCTGACACATCCAGCTGTGGTGACCCAACTTCACAGTCACCATGGTATAGTATTAAGTGTGCAAGCCTGAGAGTCAAACATATGGTGGTGACATCCAATCTTTAGTGCTCATAGTGAGTGAGTGATGTTGAACAGCTTGCTTAAACACTTGTTACTTTATCATTTTCACATATAAAACTAATAGGAAAGGATATTTACCTCAAAGAATAAAATGCAGTAATGGATGTAAAACTGTCTTAATCATAATAACTACCTAGAAGTTGATGATGAAGATGCTTCCCCCTGCAGGGGTGGTGGTGGTGGTGCCATGGCCATATATTTAATATGTATTTAAGGTATGCACTGAACACCTGGGTTTCAAAAGTTAGTGATCCTTGCTCATATGTCCTCTACTCAGTGAACCTGATCAGACCAACTTTTTAAAAATCACAGTCCTTTCCTTGCAACCACACTCTGCCCATTTATGTTTTATATTTATCCATGAGACTTAACACCATATGCCTTTCTTTACACTTTATTTATTTCATACCTATTTTCCCAATCTGGAATGTAAACTCTATGAAGGAACGGATCTTCTTCTACCTTTTTTTTTTACTTTAAATTTATTTTATTTTTTCAGTGTTTCAAGATTCATTGCCCATGCCCCATACCCAGTGCTGCATGCAATAGGTGCCCTCAGTACCCACCACCAGGCTCTCCCATCCCCCCACCCCCTCCCTCCAAGTCCCTCAGTTTGTTTCTGTGTCCAAAGTCTCTCATGTTTCGTTTCTCTACCCTACTTCCCATTTACTTTCCTTCTCCTACTGTCTTCTATATTACCCCTTACGCACCACAAGTAAGTGAAACCATGTGATACTTGACTTTTTCTACTTGGCTTATTTCACTCAGCATAATCTCTTCCAATCCAGACCATGTTGCTACAAAAGTTGGATATTCATCCTTTCTGATGGAGGCATAGTATTTCATTGTATATATGTACCACATCTTCTTTATCCTTCTCAATGGAGAAAAACTGACAGCCTTCCTTCTGAGATCAGGAACAAGACAAGGATGCCCACTCTCACTACTACTGTTCAACATAGTGTTAGAAGTCCTAGCAACAGCAATCAGACAACAGAAAGAAATAAAAAAAGGTATTCAGCTTGGCAAAGAAGAAGTCAAATTCTCTCTCTTTGCAGATGACATGATACTCTATGTGGAAAACCCAAAAGACTCTACCACCAAACTACTAGAACTCATACAACAATTCAGTAATGTGGCAGGATACAAAATCAATGCACAGAAATCAGTTGCATTCTTATACACTGACAATGAAAATATAGAAAGGGAAATCAGAGAATCGATTCCATTTACTATAGCACCAAAAACCATAAGATACTTAGGAATAAACCTAACCAAAGAAGTCAAGGATCTGTACTCGAGGAACTATAGAACACGCATGAAAGAAATTGAAGAAGACACAAAAAGATGGAAGACCGTTCCATGCTCATGGATCAGAAGAATAAAATTGTCAAAAATGTCTATACTACCCAGAGTAATCTATACTTTCAATGCCATTCCGATCAAAATTCCACCAACATTCTTCAAAGCGTTGGAACAAATGATCATCTTCTACTTTTGTTCACTGCTTTATCACTAGTGCTTTTAAAAAACTGACCATCGGGGTGCCTGGGTGGCTCAGTTGGTTGGGCGACTGCCTTCGGCTCAGGTCATGATCCTGGAGACCTGGGATCGAGCCCCACATCAGGCTCCCTGCTCAGCGGGAAGCCTGCTTCCCCCTCTCTCACTCCCCCTGCTTGTGTTCCCTCTCTGGCTGTGTTTCTCTCTGTCAAATAAATAAAATCTTTAAAAAAAAAAAAACAAAAAACTGACCATCAGGGGTGCCTGGGTGGCTCAGTTGCTTAAGCATCTTCCTTTGGCTCACTCAGATCATAATCCCAGGGTCCTAGGAATCCAGTCCCACATTGGGCTCCCTGCTCCACGGGAAGCCTGCTTCTCGGTCTCCCACTCCCTGTGCTTGTGTTCCCTCTCTTGCTGTATCTCTTTTTATCAAACAGATAAATAAATAATTTTTAAGACCATCATTGTTTGAATATTTTTTGTTGAATGAGAGCACCCAGTCCTTAGGTCAATCAGCTAACATAGTCAAGCTGATAGGATGTGTGGGACTTGTCTATACCTACCCTTGGCCGTATGTATGCATTTACAGATTATCTCCACAAAAAAAACCCTCAACCTGTTTTTTATTCTAAGGGTAGAAGCTCCTGATCCCATGCCATGTTGGAGAAGAGGTAGGTAAAATTTTGTCAGTTGTGTCTTACAGAAGTCCTGCTGGAGAGTCCTGGGCTGAGGTACCTTTCCCTCAGGCATCTTACTATATCTTGCATTTTATTTTTGGATATTCAATCATACTTATAAAAATGAGTTTAATATATTTTGCATGATGTTGAGGTGAATGGGCACATCAACTACCTAAAACCAGTTGAGGAACAAATGAAAAAAAATGGACACCCACTGAACCACCCAGGTGCCTGTGATTTGATGTATTTTAATTATTTAAAAAAATTAGCTTTATTTTTCTTTCTGGAAATGTAGTCACCCTTACTCCAGAACCTAATTATTGTGTCCTTGGGAGACATCCCAGTATCTTCCTCTTCATTTCCTTGTATAAAGCATGTTGGTATTTTAACAGTACACTCAGTTAAGATGTCTTAAAATAGAACATATTAAAATTTTGAATTTAAAAATATTGCCAATTAAAAATTAACCTTCCTAAAAGGAGTTTACAGTTGGATCCCATTATGTGTGCTCAGAACTCTGGACTATTAAAAAAAAAGAGAGAGAGAGAGAGAGATAAGTTAGTGTTTTATTTCTGAAAGTAAAATGCTAAAAATGGCTATGAATGAAGTAGATAATTGTTTGGCAGATATCATGGAAAAGACTTCCATGTGAGACACTTTAATTACATAGGGTTTACTAAATATCTAACCCATGAGCGGCACTCTCCATGTTATGAGAACAATCACATTCCTTAGTCACAGAATGGCTTTAGTTCACCAGCCAGTTCCTCTTGTCTTGGTGGCCCTCATGTAGCATAAGAACCAGGTATTTTATTTTAAAGTACACTATCATGTTTAATATTCATAACACTCCTATGGGGATATACATGACCATTTTAGAGATAAGGAAACAGTCTCAGATGTGTTCAAATTTCAGATGACATTCTGGCAGCTATAAGCGAGACAACCGGAAATCAAACCCAGACCTTCTGCCTCCAAGTCTAGGGCTTACTTCACTGTACCACAGCCTCCTTCCTTTATGACTTGGTATTCTTCCTGGCATTTACTATAATGTAGTCTTATTATAGTATTCTATAATATTCTTTGACACTTGGTATCCAGATTGCTTTAACTCAGAATTAAGAAATCATTGACTCATATAATGGTCTATCATAGACATGTTTGATCCACAGAGCTGGCTATTAAGACTTAGGCTCAAAAAAAGAAAAAAAAAAAGGCTTAGCCTCAATATTCAATATTCTTTAATTGTGAACAAGACCAAGCCAACAAAACCAGAACAAATTTCTTGAGAGAGTCTATTTATCTTTCTTCCTGTGTCATTCATTAGACAAGAAGTAAAGTGCATTTGGACTATCTTCTGGCACTGTGTAGTGTCTTGCATATATTCAATAACCCTGACGTTGTTATTTAATCAATAATTTACCTATATTTCTTTGATATTCATTAGAGTTCATAATGCTTTTAAATGTTAGGCACTTAAATTGCACTACTGGGTATTTACTCCAATAATACAGACGTAGTGAAAAGAAGGGTCACATGCACCCCAGTGTTCATAACAGAATGTCCACAATAGCCAAACTGTGGGAGAGGTGAGATACCCTTCAACAGATGAATGGATAAAGAAGATGTGGTCCATATGTACAATGGAATATTACTCAGCCATTAGAAAGCAGGAATACCTAACTTTTGCATCAACACAAATGGGACTGGAGATTATGCTGAGTGAAATAAGTCAAACAGAGAAAGTCAATTATCGTATGGTTTCATTTACTTGTGGAGCATAAGGAATAACATGGAAGATATTAGGAGAAGGAAGAGAAAAATGACGGGGGGAAATGGAGTGGGAGATGAACTATGGAAGACTATGGACTTTGGGAAAAAAACTGAGGGGTTTAGAGGGGAGGGGATGGATGGGTGAGTGAGTCTGGTGATGGGTATTAAGGAGGGCACATATTGCAATGAGCACTGGATGTTATACGCAAATAATGAATCATGGAACACTACATCAAAAACTAATAAAGTATGGTGACTAACATAATTTTTAAAAAGAACAAGATTCAATTTTAGCTTCATTGATAGCATTGACGTTAATATATCTAAAAATATGTTAGGCACTTAAAGGTGAGAAAATTGGGGCATAAAGATAGAAAGGCAGTCATAGATGGTTATATGGTTAACAACGGAGACATAAGGGGAAAAAAATCCAGTTTTTAACTCCAAATCTTATAGTCTTTCACTACACTCCTATGCTTCTTTATAAAAAATATTTTATTTATTTATTTTAGAAAGAGAGAGAGCACAAGCAAGTGGAGAATCAGAGGGACAAGCAGGGGGAGAGAGTCTCAAACAGGCCAAGTACAAAGCTCAATGTGGGGCTTGATCCCAGGACCCTGAGATCATGACCTGAGCCAAAATGAAGAGTGGACACTTAACCGTCTGAGTCTCCCAGATATCTCAATTCCCATATTTCTTACTTACACAATAAATGACATTATAATGGTCAGATATATAGTGAAAACATTAGAAGTACATGGTCTTTCTGTAATGCTATCAGCAGTGATTTGGGATAAAAGAATCTTTATTTTTCCCTGAAACTTTGTACCATGAGACATATTGCTACTAATGAAGCAAAAGATGGTGGGTTTTAGAAGTAAACCACTTAGCAGATAAATACCGTTTATCTGTTATTTAGTGTCATCATCACCAATGGGAGCTAACACAGACTTACGCACACTTAGAAAAACTTAGTTCAGGGGCGCCTGGATGGCTCAGTTGGTTGAGCGACTGCCTTCGGCTCAGGTCATGATCCCGGAGACCCGGGATCGAGTCCCACATCGGGCCTCCTGCTCGGCGGGAAGCCTGCTTCTCCCTCTCTCACTCCCCCTGCTTGTGTTCCCTCTCTGGCTGTGTTTCTCTCTGTCAAATAAATAAAATCTTTATAAAAAAAAAAAAAAGAAAAACTTAGTTCAGCAATTTTTATATAAAATCATTAGAGCACAAAAGCATTACCGCAAAAAGTGATCAACTATTTTGTTCTTTTGTTTTTTTAATAATGACTATGTTTTTAGCATTGTTATTAGCAGCAGTCTACTTGGGTTTGACAGCTAGCTTCATCAACAGCTGAGTGAAAACTTGAGTGAAAACCAAAGATCTCTGAGCTTTCAGTTTTCTCACCTGTAAAATGTGGATAGTAAGAGTGCCGATCTTGAAAAAAAAAAGAGTGCCTATCTTTTTTTTTTTTTTTTAAAGATTTTATTTATTTGACACTGAGAAACACAGCGAGAGAGGGAACACAAACTGGGGGAGTGAGAGAGGGAGAAGCAGGCTTCCTGCCGAGCAGGCAGCTCGATGTGGGACTCGATCGCGGGTCTCCGGGATCATGACCTGAGCCGAAGGCAGTCGCCTAACCAACTGTGCCACCCAGGCATCCCAAGAGTGCCTATCTTAATGGGTCGATGTGACTAATCCTTGTATCAGTCGATGACAATATATGTCAAATACTTAGAACAGTGCCTGGCCCGTATAGTAAGCCCTATCTAGATAAGCCTTTAATATTGTTATACTATTGTAATGATAATCATTATTCTTAATACTGAATAATGTATATACAAAGCATTTTGGAATATATATATATACAAAGCATTATGGAAATATAACAGTAAAGAAGTAGGGCCTACACTCGAAAATACTTAAAATGGAGCTAAGGAGGTAAATTTTGTGTTGGAAAAGACTGCATGAAGGAAATAGGGTTTTAACTGAAAAGGAGAACACTGAGAACAATTAGGAATCTCTGAAAGTGTTCACCTTAAGGAGGCCATTTCTGCTAATAAATACACATGTTCCTAGATCAATCCCCTTACTTAAGTGCAAATTGAGCATTAGCAATGAGTTATGAAGTTATAAATTCCCTCAGAGGATCTACATAAGTATAAGAGGCTAGAATAACATGGTCCTTCGGACTGACTCTAAATAGGTGACCATTAACCACCTGAAGGCTAAGCAGATGCTAGTCTTGTAGAAGCATCTATGTTGGGAGAATGCTCTAGGTGCAAAGGCTCTGAGGTTAAAAAAAAAAAAGAAAAAAAAAAGGTTTAGTAAAGTTGGAGCTTAGTGAGTAAGAGAGAGTGGCAGGAGAAAGAGTGACACAGACCCGAGATCATATAGGTTCTTGGGTATTTCTGGAAGGAGTTTGGGTTTTCTTTAAGTGTAACAGAAAGATATTAAAAGGTTTTAAATAAGAGTGGCCTCCTATATTAAATACAGAAGACTTAAGGAATAAGGACAGGTAGGAGTGTGTGTATGTATGTCTTCTAATAATTCCATATTCTTTCGTTTGAACTGCTAACTGACCATGAAGAGTGACAATGAAAAACCTAGCTCACCCTACTTAAACTTTATACTGGGAAATGGTCACTGGGACTATAGAAGCAATTTTAAGTTAGACACTAACACAAGAAAAACAAACCTATTTGGAGATGAATGAGAACCCTGCACTAGGTTTCACCTGCTGTAAGTGACAGGTTAAGCTGATGGTCTTAGCAAACTGGGTTACAGAACAGGAAGAGGTAGAAGCCGATGGAGCATTGCCCTCCCTGTCATGAGCCCAGAGAGTAAAAGGAGGAAGGAAACCCTCTTGTCCACAGATTACAAACAGTACAAAAATAAATAATATTCTAAGGTGTTACAAATGCAGATACTGTTCCTTTGTATCAATGTGATACAGCATGCCTAAATATAAAGAAGGGTAATTTTTTTTTTTAAGATTTATTTATTTGACAGAGAGAAACAGTGAGAGAAGGAACACAAGCAGAGGAGTGGGAGAGGGAGAAGCAGGTTTCCCGCTGAGCAGGGATCCTGACATGGGGCTCAATCCCAGGACCCTGGGATCATGACCTGAGCTGAAGCCTGATGCTTAGGGACTGAGCTACCCTGCCCCTGAATGGTAATTCTTATTAAAGTCTTCCATGAATAAATAGTTCACTGAGTTGAGGGCCTGTAGTTTTGAGAAATATGAACTCTTGAACAAAGGCCCTATTCAGGAGAAACCCATTGGTGGTGGTCATGGTGTGGGGGTTCTTCAGAAGTGGTGAGTTCTCCTCCCATGAGCTAGATTCAGTATCACCTTGGGAGAAGACTGGTAAGGAAATGAATTCATCAGTCCAGGGGTGGAAATGTGGACTTATTTGTGAAAGGTTCTGTAATAGAAATGACAGGACTTGCTGATGGTTTGAATTAGATATGAGATTTCAGGGCTACAGAAGAATCAGAAAACCTCCCAAGTTGTAGTCTGAAAAATTGAAAAATTCCTCATGATACCAGATTTTCACTTTTAAATTTTCCTTTATAATTTTTATTCCAAAATAATTTTCATAACTGAAAGTGTATAACCATAAATTTTTCTGTTTTCACTTAATAATAGGCCATAAGTGGCCTTACATCATTCTATATAATTTAATAATCTTGATGACAGCATGCATATATAGTCTCTTAAGGACATATCTTTAATTAAATTGACCATCTTCCATTATTAGTTGTTTCTGTAAAAGTCATAAAAAATATCATTGACTAAACCAGACCTGATTTTTAAAAAGATGCTTTTTGATCTTTCAGATTTAGACACAGTATTAACAGGTAGGCTTAGAGATGTGAAAATCAATAAAAAAAAATTGGGTAGTGAACAATTTAATGTCTTTTCTCAGAAAACTCATTTCCTAGCATAGTTTATAATCTGAGACTTTTAAAATGCTGCTGAACTTGGCCTATTGTTTTGCTTGCTCACTTCAATAAGTTTTTTTTTAGTGTTAGAGCAAAATATGACCTTATGATACACGCTATATTACAATGAAAAAAATTAATGGTCAATGTTCATATTGGAGATTTTTAAACATGTTCTACATTTATTTGTTATTCAATAATAAGATAAGTGATTAGATGATTTTTGACATGTATACCATGTGATATCTTTAGTGAAATGTCCATTTAACAAAAATGATAGTGATAGTACTCCATATAATGAAATAGAGTTACTAATCAGGGATAGTTGTACTATCTTATTATCCTACAACCTTACTTTATTGATTCAACCTATGAAATGGAATATAATTCAGAACATAAAATTGTATTTCTTAAAGAAATCCATGAGAAGTTGATCCATTACTAAAATATAAAGGAGGGTTTTCAAGATCATTAATGTTGGCATTCCCATTTTATGTGTTTCCTGTGTCTAGAATTTTTATCAAGGCAAATATTTTTAAAATATTTTATTTATTTATCTGACAGAGAGAGAGAGACAGTGAGATAGAAACACAAGCCAGGGGAGTGGGATAGGGAGAAGCAGGCTTCCTGTTGAGCAGGGAACCAGATGTGGGACCTCATCCCAGGACCCTGGGATCATGACCTGAACCAAAGGCAGATGCTTAACGACTGAGCACCCAGGCACCCCAAGGCAAACATTTTTAAAAATATAATGAAAACTATTACATCTGCAAAAGTAGCTAATGATGATGAGAATGAAGAAGGAGAAATGTTAAGGCATCCTTATTTTATTATTATTAATAATTATAATTATATAGAAGTAGCTCTTAGGGTGCCTGGGTAGCTCAGTCATTAAGTGTCTGCCTTTAGTTCAGGTCATGATCCTGGAGTCCCAGGATCCAGCCCCACATCAGGCTCCCTGCTCCGTGGAAAGCCTGCTTCTCCCTCTCTCACTCCCCCTGCTTGTGTTCTTGCTCTAGCTGTGTTTCTCTTTGTCAAATAAATTTTTAAAAAATCTTAAAAAAAAAAGAAGTAGCACTAACATTTTGGTACTGGAGTATAAATCAGAAAATGTGTATTTTAACATATGTGTGTGTGTGTGTGTATGTATGTAGATAGTTAAAACAATCCTATAATGTAGATCTTATTACTCTACCTTACATATGAGGAAACTATGACCATGATGGAAAAGCTAGTAGTTGATAGAGATAGGATTTATATCTAGGCCTCTCTCATACTATATACCATGATTTTTCATATATGTATATTATATATATACATATATTTTTAAATATATGGATTTATGAATAAAAATAAACATTTTTTTCTTTTTTTTATTGTTACTAAATTTTTTTTTCCAGTGTTCCAAGATTCATTCCCCATTCCCCACATCCAGTGCTCCACGCTTTAGGTGTCCCCAGTACCCACCACCAGGCTCTCCCATCCCTCCACCCCCCCTCCCTCCAAGTCCCTCAGTTTGTTTCTGTGTCCAAAGTCTCTGTTGTTACTTGCGGTGCATGAGGGGTAAACTGGAGGACAGTGGGAGAAGGAAAGTAAAAATACACATTTTTATCCACATTTTGAAAACCGAAAATCAGAAGCTATTTATGGAACCGTCGGAAATCCATATTCCTATTCCAAAATAGGAGCAGGAGGATGGGGAGGCCATTTTGGCTATAGATCCTTATTATTAGCTATTTTTACTTTAAAATGTATATTAGTATATAGTCAGATTCATGACAACAGGTAGTATATAATATCATGTGAATGGGTACATATATACATGTGTACTTTGTATGTTAACTTAGAATTAATAACTGATGACTGGAACACATGAATCTTGACTATAAGAAAAAATTGTGTGTGTTATAATTCACACAGAGTGAATACTAATTAAGCTGACTATAGAATATGAACTGTAGTGTCATAGGATGATCTATTTTTAATTTTTTTCATTTATTGGTACAGAAGAATTTGTCATTCAATTAATAATGCTTATTCTTAAAATATTTCTTACATTTTGGATATTTTTTATTAATAACATAAACCTTTTCTGGCAGCTTTTCTAGGCCTATGTGGGTTTACGAACATTCTTTGCTGCAACATGGTATTCAAACAAGGATACAGTGAGATTGCAAGAGCTAGCTATGCTCAGGGGCGTAGTGTGATAAATGCCCTCACAATTAGTTAAGTATTTTCCGTGATTATTCTTGTATCTGATGGACATTTTATCAGGTTTATTATACAATCATATTTTAGTGTGGCTATTGAGTAATGTTCTTTGGAACTTGCTCTACTGCAAAATAACTTTTGTATGAAATGCGTCAAATAGGACATTTTAATTTGTACTTACTTTAATAACTTATTCAGTCTAATAATTACTAAAGGAAATTCTTATGCATAACTCTTGATCTTAGACATTGAAGCTTTAAAATGAAAAGTTGGTTAGACAATGCCTTGAGAGAAAAAGTGTAATGTACACTTGAAGAAAATATTTGAAATTTTTATTGGAATAAAATAAAGCAGTTTCACTCAGCAGCTAACGAGAAGTCACCTTTTATCGAGTTGCTTTCCAGTAGAATAAATATGTTCTTAATTACTAGATGAATTCAAGTCACAAAATGCAGTTTTAGAATTTGCCTGCAGCTATTACAACCTGCATTAACTATTATAATCCTATATTCTTGGGTCAAAGCATGTTTTGTGAATTACTTACTTTCAGTAAGAGAAGATGGTGACCATAAACCCAAACCTACTTAATATTCTACAGAGACACTTCTGAAATGAATTTAAACACCATCTATTATGAAATAAGAATAATAAACAATTTGTTTGACCACTGAATTTGAAACTATAATTAAAAATTTAAATGACAAGAAAGTGAGAATTTTTCATTTTGCCTGAAATGTTATAGCATAGAAATCCTTCAACACAAAAAATAATAAAAAGGTAAACAATATTTTGAAATTAATTAGTTTGTCTCATATGAATGATTTAAGAAAGCTTATGTTCAAGTAATCAGCTTTTTAAAAATATTTATTTATTAATTTTTAGAGAGCAAGAGAGCTCATGTGTGCATGCGGGGCGGAGGGCAGAGGGGAGGCACAGGGAGAGAGAGAATCTGTAACTGACTCCCTGTTGAGCTCAGAACCTGATGTGGGCCTCAGTCTTATGTACCTGAGATCATAAACCTGAGATCAGGACCTGAGCCAAAATCAAGAGTCAGCTGCTTAACCAACTGAGTCACCCTTAGCTTTTTTTTTTTTAATGCAAGCATGATAATCATGGCCTGTAACCATACTTATCCATAGCTGTCATCTGAGTTTCACACAATAGTGGCCTAGCTAAGGGTACTAGTGTTTGAAAAGCCTTTCTCCTTTCATAGGTCATTAAGATTTACTCTTGGCTAGAGTATATGTATGTTGGTGAAAAAGTTTATAGCAACTCATGTAGAATACTACAGACTAGGGTCAAAATCAAAAAGACTTCAAGTAATACAAAGCAAACATTTCAGTGGTATTTTGGAACAGTTTTCTATTGGATAAAACAAAGAAGAATTTCGTTTTGTTTTTATTTTATTTTTTGTTTTTTAATGTGAGTGTTGCCAAATTTGGTTTTCTCCTTAGCCTTTTCTTCTCTTTCTGGGCTATGGCTACATTTCTCCATCTTTCCAAGCCTCAGCTTACATCCACTGTACAATTGGGAGAAGAATTTCTTGGAACTTACTCATGATTGTATATTAATAAAGTGCTTTCAGGCATACTGAAACCTTGGAGGGAAGGTAATGCATTCTAAGTGGCCTACTTCACTCTCCCTTTTGAATTCCATAAGAGTTAAGGAGTTCTTCAAGGAAAGGAAAATGACTTCTTTCTCTTAACCCTTCCTTTTCAGAACTTGTGTGCTGAAAATTAACAATGAATCTTAACAGCTAGTGAGCAATGAAATTTCAATAGGTTTTTAAAGAAATATGAGAAGTATGGGAAAATGGTCACACGAGAGTAATCTTTAGAAAGTTTCATGTTGGGGCACCTGGTGGCGCAGTCGTTAAACATCTGCCTTTGGCTCAGGTCATGATCCTGGAGTCCCGGGATTGAGCCCCACATTGGGTTCCCTGCTCATCTCCCTCTCTCATGTCCCCTGCTTGTATTTCCTCTCTAGCTGTATTTCTCTATATCCGATAAATAAATAAATAAGAAAACTGCATGTCAAGAAACTCTCCCATGGGGACAGAGTATTGGGCAAATTAATGAGTTTCTCCTTGAAGCATTTTCATGAGGAAATATATTCTCACTTTGTGGGCCAAGTACAAGTACTTCAGGGGGTAGGTGATAACTATGAAAGGTTTTACAAAATATCACAGTCCCCATTGGTCACCATTTACAATCGCTTTCTCAATGGTCAGTTTGTCAAAACTTTCTTTTTGCCACTGACAAAAGAAGGCTCTTTACCTCTCCACTGCCTTGTATAAATTGTTTATACAATTCATTTCCAATAAATAAAACAGTTCAAGTGGTCACTTGTTCTAGTGAAAGCTCCAGTTATCAACCCGTTATTCATGGAACAAAGTAGAAGCATTTTTATAAATATTACTCAGACCCCAAGTTACTATAGTGAAATGGCACTCTGATACAGGATTAAATCCACAGTAAGCACTGAATAAATACCTGGTTGACATGATTATCTGAATGTCAAAGTACCTCATTATGTGAGAATGAATTTGGTGCAACACCACAACATTTAGACTCATTTTCCTAGAACTATCTTTGTTTTTATTTTATTCTTTGTTTTTTAATGTGAGTGTTGCCAAAATTGGTTTTCTCCTTAGCCTTTTCTTCTCTTTCTGGGCTATGGCTACATTTCTCCATCTTTATAGTAATGCTGGCATGTTCTCACACAGTTTAGTCATACATAGGGACCAAGGGGAATCTGGAAAGCCATTTTTTTTCTCTGTAGTTGGCCATGTCTTTGAGCTCCTTTTAACAGGCTCAGTGAGTGCAGTGTTGGAAAGCACACGTGGGAAAGACAGGCTCACCCTACCAGTGAGGTAGGGGAAATTCAAGTCCTCTAGCTTCTCATAGTTGACACAAGGGGAAATTAGGAGTAAAACTAATTAAAAATAAATACATTCCCTCATAAACAAACTACATGAAAAATTGAACTGGCTTTCAACCTTCCAGCAACTGAAGATATTTTCTGAGTGGTTATTTTGATTTAGCAAAAGAAAAACAGGAAAAGAAATGGTCCCAAGGTGGATAAGTATCAGTAACGTTGCTATCAGCTGAGGTCATCCAAGACAATAAAAGGGGACAAGAATCCTAGTGGAAAATGAAGTTGTTGGATTTCTTAAATTATAAGATGAATTATTTGGCAAAAATCAAGCATTACACTTTGTATATAGTTCGTTGAGGTTTAAAAATTGAGTAGGTTGACTGAAGTAATGAAGAGATTTTGTGACTAGAAATTGTGTTAATATATATATATATATATATTTGAAGATTATATTTATTTATTTGGCAGAGAGAAACACAGCTAGAGAGGGAACACAAGCAAGGGGATTGAAAGAGAGGGAGAAGCAAGCCTCCCGCCGAACAGGGAGCCCATTACAGGGCTCGATCCCCAGACTCTGGGATCATGACCTGAGTTGAAGGCAGATGCTTGATGACTGAGCCACCCAGTTGCCCCGTGTTAAGAAATAATGAGGTTCAATTTTGACTTAATGGTTTTTGCTGAAGATTTGTTTAATTTAATTGATAAACATGAGAAAATCTAAAAACATTTCCTTGGACTTCTTTAAGTGTAAAGGCAATAATTCATACCACATTGCTTGCCAAATTCAGGAATACTATAAGAAAAGTTATTCTGAGATCTCAAAATTGTTTTCAAAATTTGAGAATATACCAATCACAAAGAAAATATTCACATTTTAATTCTCCAGATTGAAAAACCAAATGTAAATAAATGGTTTGGAAAATCCCAAAAAGTCCCTTTGAGAATATCCAATAGTGATCTTCAAGAGGCTGTTTATTCAATATATTTTGTTTGAGAGCCTCTCAATGATATGCCAGGAACTATTCTTGGTCCTGAGGATAAATTAGTGAAAAAAGTAGACATAAATTAGTGAAAAAAAGTACTCTCATCATGGAGTATGATGGGAAGAACAAAATGATGAACAAAATAAATAAGTAAATGATACAGTAAGATAATAGGTACTTCAGAGAAAAATGTACCAGGGAAAGGGATAGAGAGTGGGGGTGGAAGGAAGGAAGTCCCATTTTAAATCTAGTTGTCAGGGATGGCCTCACTGAGGGCATGACTTCTGAGTAAAGACTTGAGGGAATGAGCCTGCCCAGCAGAGGAAACAGCAGGTATAAAGACCCTGAGGCAGAATCCCACCTGAAGTATACTAGGAAGAACAAGGTGGAAGGTGGTGATTACAGGAGAAAGAGGTGACATCAGAAAAGCTGTTTAAAGGACTTTGGCTTTTACTCTTTGTGAGATAGAAAACCATTGGGAAGATTTTGTGGAGAGAAGTTTATAGCATTTTAATAATATCTGTCTGGCTAGCATGTTCAAAATAGAATGAAGTGGCCAAGGGTGAAAGGAAGGGGTCAGGTTAAGAGGCCCTTGAAGTAATCTGGGATTTGGATGATGGCAGCTTTGGATCAAGTCAGGGGCTGTGAAGGTATGCAATGTGCTTGCGTCCTCAAGTGTCTTGAAGCAAAGCTGATAGGATTTTCTAGGAGATTTCTGTGGGTTGTGAGAGAGATCCAAGTCAGTCATGACTCTAAGGCATAGGTTCTCAACTGGCGATGATATTATGGCAGTGTCTGGAGACATATTGGGTTGTCACAACTGGGAGAGTGCTTTATGTATGTACTAGATGGAGGCAGATGCTGCTTAACCTGTGAGGCACAGGACAGCTGTCCCCAACAAAAGATCACTGGGCCCTAAAGGTCAACAGTGCCGAGAAATTTTGCACTAATGCTGAGAAACTGGACTGAGGTTTTTGGCCTGAGCAACTGGAGAGATGGAGTTGCCAGTAACAGAATGAGGAGGCTGCTAGTGGAGTAGTTTGGGAAGTGAAATCAGGAATTCTGTCTCTTTCTAGTACCTGTTAGATTTGCAAGAGACCAATCACACATATTACAGTGCTATAAAGTAAAAATGAGATTATAGTTTATCCATTTTAAAATTAAATTGAAATGGTTCCTTTAGAAATTAAATTCCTGTGGCATAGAAATAGTGCCTCCAACCATGCCCATGTCTTCAATAAGGCTGAACAGAGGTTCCAGTATCTCAGATGTAGAAGACAAGCAGGAATATAGTGGCTGTATTACTTTTCTCACTGCTGGTTCTAGTACACTATTTGAAATAGTATCAACCTAACCTTAGAAAATTCTGTATTATCATGTTGGTAAACACATCCTATAGCTAAAGGATAAAAGTTATAATTAATGTTCTTCCTAGTGCATTATGAATTTTATGAAGGGGAAATTTTCATGCTAGAAAGACTGGAAAATGAAAGATTCTGTGAAAGGAGACCCTTCCCCTTTACATGCTTTCTCTATTTTGGATCCAGGGCTAATAGCACACATTTCTCCAGGCAGCACTTCTGATACCTTAGAAGATATCTTTTTGAGGCCATCCCTAAAAATAATTGGTTTCTTTTCACCTATTAGTCCTTTAAAATAGCTTTCTTTTCCCGTGAAACCCAGAATGCTTACAGCTGAACAAGAAGCTACAAGGACAGTATGACTTGTTGCTAGGGGAAGTTGGCCTTACTACTTGTCAGCCAAGCTTGGTAGGTTATGTGGAAAAAAATGGAATGTGCTTAACCTAAGATTTGAAAGTCTTTCAACTTTGCAGTTGATTGCCTAAAATTGAATTTCTTAATTAACTTCCAAGTTGTGACTGTCCCTCTCATTCTCTCCCTACCTGCATTCCTTTCTCGGGAGGGGTGGGGGGGGGAGCTAATCAGTAAATACCTTAGACCTACCCATCAGCCACAAAGCAAGGAAAATGTAGATGCTAGTGATTTAATTCAGTCTCACACTTTAGGTAACACTGCTCAATGTTTCCTACTTTTTGTTTCCAAATGTCAAATTTTCTCTTGAAATACTGTGTTAAATTAGCTTTAAAACACATCTCTCATGTAAACATAACAAAATAGCCAGAATGATTAATTCACAGCCTCTGGTTTCAATAACCCAGATGTCCAGGGCTGCAAGTAGTGAAATAGTGAGACTCGTGAATTAATTTTAAAGAAAATTTGTACATGGGGATTTTTTAGAAAGCTGTTGGTAGACAGAATCCTTTGTGTTATTTTTAGAGTTTTAGATTCTAGTCCATTTGGTATTTTGAGAGTTTCGGTTCATCTTCACTTACACCACTTTTATTAAGAGTTCAGAAATAGAAATAGTCATAGACAAATGCTATGATGCCTGTGGCTTCTATTTTCTTATCTATCATTAAGATAGCTAAATGCAGACGTTTGATCAGACACAGCACAAAAATGATTGGTGCATGTTACAAACCTAGAAAAGCCACTAGGAACATGCACTGATTTTGCTTTAAATATGTTTTATAACAAAATTGTTGTGTGGGCACATCTTTTTTGAAATTGAATATAGTGAATAGATAATATCAAAAATACAAAATACAGATTGTGACTAGTTAATAATAAGCAAAGAAATAGTACAGTTAACTAAAATTCAGTATTTGGGGACTGAATCTTTCTAAAGATCTGAGGAAACAGCAGGATAACCCAATTTCTAGACTCTTCTGGTTTAGATTTTTCTTCAGTGGTCAAGAGAAAATGGCCCACGACCATTACAGCTTGCTTATTAAGTTATCACATGGTTCTCTGTTTCTTTTTTTTAGACTTGCAAATTTTCAGAAACTACAATGTAAATGAAAGTTTGATTTAATTTATTAAATATACACTTTCTGCCTACTTTGCCATCTATTTTCTATTTTTCACTTAATATCCATTAATTATCTTACTGAATTCTGTATCGGTAAGCTAATTGTGTATTTCTGTATCTACTGTCCTAAAGAATCCAATTATGTTAAAAGGCAGATAAAAATCTATTAGAAAAACAGAAAAGAGGTTTTTACCTGTTGGCTTGCTGTCTGATTCTCTTGAGGTTTCCAACAATTGTTTAACCTCTTTTTTTCTCATGTGTATCTAGAAACAAAGAAATACACTTAAATTAAAGTTAAGATTTTGGAACACGTAAATATTATCTCTGGTAAGGGTAAATAAATAACTGCAGAGGAGGAAGGAGTAAAGATGATAGGGGAGTAGGCAACTCTAATTTCACCTGGTCTCTGAAATTGAGCTAGATAGCTATCAAACCATTCTGAACACTTGCAAAATCAACTGGAGGTCTGAGAAAATAAATGCTGCAATTCTCCAAATAGAAAAGCAACCATTTTTTGGAAGGCAGGAGGTGTATTGGAAGATATGGCAGAGGGGAGGGAGCTTGCTTAAGGAGGGTACCGCAAAGGATTATAAGCAGTGGAGTGCTAAATTAGATTTTAGAAGTCTGCTATGGGGTGATGGGGGTGTCCCTGGCTTAAAGGTGCCCAGGTGGCAAAGTGGGGTAGAATCCCATGTTGCACAGCATGGTCTCAGGGTTCCCAGGGTCACAAGAAGAATGGGGGTGCCTGAGTGTGGCACAGTTCTTGGGCATCAGAGCGGAGAAGCTAGCTGAAAACAATGATTCTATGTGCTATCTTTCTGCTCGGTGTTGCCAAAAACTGGAAACTGCTGCATGGTCACACAGCTGCTGTCCAGGCAGGGGCCCAGCAAAAGGCAGAAGCAGGGTGGGAACCCCCTCCTTCCCTTAGAAGGAACAACTTGGGTCCACACTGCAAGAGAAGGTCAAGTCTGGAGACTCTAACCTGGCTCATGTGCCTGAGATGAAAATGCTCAGTCACAGGTTGGGTAAACAGAGTTTGGATGGAAAACAGAGAGATTGACCACTTTTCTCTGAGGGGTCACAGAAGATTTGGGGGTACAAACTTTCAGTTCTGGGGCTAGATATCCAGGTGCCACCATTTTGTATTCAATAAGAGATGAAGAAGAACACTATATCATAACAAAAGAGTCTATCTAACAAGAATATCTAACAATTATAAATATTTATGCTCCTAACTTGGGAGCAGCCAAATATTTAAATCAACTAATAACTAAATTAAAGAAACACATTGATAATAATACAGTAGTAGTAGGGGACTTTAATACCCCCCCCCACACACACACACCAATGGACAGATCATCTAAGCAGGAGATCAATAAGAAAAAGGGCTTTTTAAAAAATATATTTATGTATTTGACAGAGAAAGACACAGTGAGAGAAAGAACACAACAGGGGGAGTGGGAGAAGCAGGCTCCCCACCAACCAGGGAGACCAATGTGGAGCTCGATCCAGGATCCTGAGATTATTACCTGAGCTGAAGGCAGATGCTTAATGATTGAGATACCCAGGTGCCCTGAAAAAAGGGCTTTCAATGACATCCTGTGCCAGATGAATTTGACAGATATACTCGGAGCATTCCATCCTAAAGCAACAGAATACAAATTCTTCTTAAGTGCACGTGGAACATTCTACAGCATAGACTACATACTCAGTCACAAATCAGGTCTCAATTGGTACAAAAAGACTGAAATTATACCATGCATATTTTCAGACCACAAGGCTTTAAAATGAACTCAGTCACAAGAGAAAATTTGGAAGGAACACAAATACATGGAGGCTAAAGAGCGTCCAAATAAAGAATGAAGGAGTTTACCAGGAAATTAAAGAAGAATTAAAAAACAAACAAACATGGAAACAAATGAAAATGAAAACACAACAGTTCAGAACCACTGGGATGCATCAAAGGCAGTTCTAAGAGGGAAATACATAGCAATACAAACCTTTCTCAAAAAACAAGAAAGTTCTCAAATGCACAAATTAACCTTATGCCTAAAGGAGCTGGATAATGCAAATGAAGTCTAAATCCAGCAAGAGAAGAGAAAATTAAATAAAAATTAGGGCAGGAATCAATGATACAGAAATCACAAACAGTAGAACAGATCAACAAAACTAGGAACTGCTTCTTTGAAGGAATTAATAAGATCAATAAACCCCTAGACAAGGGTTTTATCAAAAAGGAAAGAGGAAGGATCCAAATAAATAAAATCATGAATTAAAGAGGAGAGATCACAACCAACATTGAAGAAATACAAACAGTTATAAGAGAATATTATAAGCAAATATATGTCAACAAATTAGGGAATCTGGGAAAAATGGATATATTGCTAGAAATATATAAACTAACAAAACTGAAACAGGAAGAGAAACAGACCCATAACCAGAAAAGAAATTGAAGCAATAATAAAAAATATCCCAACAAACAAGAGTCCTGCACCAGATGGCCTTCCAGCAGAATTCTAGCAAACTTTTAAAGAAGAATGAATATCTAGTATTCTGAAGCTGTTTCAAAAAAATAGAAATGGAAGAAAAACTTCCAAACTCATCTTATGAAGCCAAAATTACCTTGATCCCAAAATCAGACAAAGATCCAACCAAAAAAAAGAATAACATACCAATATCCCTGATAAACACGAATGCCAAAATTCTCACCAAGATACTAGCTAATCTGATCCAACAGTACATTAAAAGGTTTATTCACCATGACCAAGTGGGATATATTCCTGGACTGCAGAGTTGGTTCAACATCTGCAAATTGATCAATGTGACATACCACATTAATAAAAGAAAGGACAAGAACCATATGATCCTCTCAATAGGTGCAGAAAAACATTTGACAAAGTAAAACATCCTTTCTTGAAAAAAAAAACACTCTGCCTATAAGAATAGAGAGAACATACCTCAATATTATAAAAGCCATAGATGAAAAACTTATAGTGAATACCATCCTCAACAGGGAAAACCTGAGAGTTTTTCCCTTAAGGTAAGGGACATGACACAGATGTCCACTTTCACCACTCTTGTTCAACATAGTACTGGGTGTCCAAGCCTCAGAAATCTATACAACAAAAAGAAATAAAAGGCATCTAGATATACAAAGAAGAAGTCAAACTCTCACTTTTTGCAGATGACAAGAAAGTTTATGTGGAAAACCCAAAGGCTCTACCCAAAAATTGCTAGAACTCATACAGGATTTTAACAAAGTGGCAGGATATAAAATCAATGCTCAGAAGCCAGTTGCATTTCTATACACTAACAATGAGGCAGAAGAAAGAGAAATCAAGGAAATCAGTCCCGTTTACAATTGCACCAAAAGCCATAAGACACCTAGGAACAAATCTAACCAAAGAAGTAAAAATCTATACTCCAAAAACTATAGAACAGTTATGAAAGAAATTGAGGAAAAATGGAAATGGAAAAATGTTACATGCTCATGAATTTGAAGAACAAATATTGTTAAAATGTCTATGCTTCCCAAAGCAATCTACACATTCAGTGTAATCCCTAGCAAAATACTGTCAATATTTTTCACAGATCTGGAACAGACAATCCTAAAATTTGTATGGGATCAGAAAAGACCAGATAGTCAAAGAAATGTTGAAAAAGAAAACCAAAGCTGGAGGTATCACAATTCTGGGCTTCAAACTGTGCTACAAAGCTGTAATCATCAAGATAATATGGGAGTGGCACAAAAACAGACTATAGATCAATGGAACTTGGAATGGAGAACTCAGAAATGGACCCTCAACTCTGTGGTCAACTAATCTTCAACAAAGCAGGAAAGAATATCCAATAGAAAAAAGACAGTCTCTTCAGCAAATGGTGCTGGGAAAATTGAACATCCACATGCAGAAGAATGAAACTGGACCACTTTCTAATACCATACACAAAAATAGACTCAAAATGGATGAAAGATCTAAATGTGAGATAGGAAACCCATCAAAATCCTGAAGGAGAACACAGACAACAAACTTTTTGACCTCACACACAGCAACTACTCACTAGGCAACTACTCACCAAAGGCAAGGGAAACAAAAGCAAAAATAAATTACTGGGACTTCATCAAGATAAAATGCTTCTACATAGCAAAGGAAACTGTTAAGAAAACTAAAAGACTGCCTATGAAATGGGAGGAAATATTTGCAAATGTATTATCAGATGAAGGGCTAGTATCCAAAACCTATAAAGAACTTACCAAACTCAAAACTTGAAAAACAAAAAATTCAGTCAAGAAATGGGCAGAAGAAATGAACAGACATTTCTCCAAAGAAGACATCCAAATGGCCAACAGATACATGAAAAGATGCTCAACATTAGTTGGCATCAGAGAAATACAAATCAAAAATCACAGTGAAATACCACCTCACGGGGCACCTGGGTGGCTCAGTTGGTTAAGCGACTGCCTTTGGCTCAGGTCATGATCCCGGAGACCTGGGATCAAGTCCCACATTGGGCTGCCTGCTCTGTGGGAAGCCTGCTTCTCCCTCTCTCACTCCCCCTGCTTGTGTTCCCTCTCTGGCTGTGTTCCCTCCTCTGCCTGTAGGGACTCCAGTCCTCCATGATGAGGACTCCAGCCCATGACCCCATGTCACCTCCCACTCCCCACAGGCCCGGAATATTATTTAGCCATCAAAAAGAATGAAATCTTGCCATTTGCAGCACCATGGGTGGAACTAGAGGGTATTATGCTAAGTGAAATAAGTCAGCCAGAGAAAGAAAAATACTATATGATTGCACTCATATGTGGAATTTAAGAAACAAAACAAATGAGTGTGGGGAAGGGAAGGAAAAATAAATCATATGAAATAAAGAGGGAGACAAACCATAAGTGACTCTTAACTATAGAAAACAAACTGGGAATTGATGGAAGGGAAGTGTGTGGAGGGATGGGGTAATGGGGTGATGAGCTTTAAGGAGAGTACCTGATGTAATGATCACTGGGTGTTATATGCAACTGATGAATCACTAAATTATATCTCTGAAATTAATAATACACAATATGTTAATGAAATCAAATTTAAATTAAAATAAATAAATAAATTCAAAACTTTTCTTAAGTGGTTGAGTAACATAAATCCTAAAGTTCTTTAAAAATGAAAAAAAAAAAACTGTCCGCCTAGGTGGTTCAGTCGTTAAGTGTCTGCCTTTGGCTCAAATTACGATCCCGGAGTCTCAGGATCGAGCCCCACATCGGGCTTCCTGCTCGGTGGGAAGTTTGCTTCTCCCTCTCGCACTCCCCCTGCTTGTTTTCCTTCTCTGGGGTGTTTCTCTCTGTCAAATAAATGAATAAAATCTTAAAAAAAAATGAAAAAAATTATGAAGCACCTGGGTGGCTCAGGCAGTTAAGCATCTGATTCCTGATTTCAGCTCAGGTCATGATCTTAGGTCATGAGATTAAGCCCAACATCCAGCTGTGCACTCAGCAGACTTACACAGAGCCTGTTTAGGATTATCTCTCTCTTTTTACCTTTCCTTGCATGCACTCCCCCTCCCCCCACCCCCCAAAAAAGCAAGAAAGAAAAAGGAAAAATTACAAATCTCAAGGCTTATTTAAATGCTAGTTGGGATGATCTCTTTAGTTTTATGGCACTCCTTGACATCCTGGTAGTAAAAGGAAACATGAGTCAGAATATAATAAATTTCTTATTAAAGTACATTTGACTTATTTTCTCCTCAGTGTTTTAGCTAATTTACTCCAATCCTTTGTTCATAGACTTTCACTAGACTTGTAATTTGTGATTTTCTCTGTCTTCATATCAAAGACCATTAAAACAAAAGAGATCATGGTATACAGTTTTACTTCTCTCATTCATTCATTCATTCATTCTATTTTGCAACTAGTGGCTGAGAACTTACTGTGTTGTAGGTGGTGAGCTAGCTACAGGAGCTAAGAAATAAAATATTCTACCCACAAGGAGCTGATGGGGAAAATGAAAGAGAACAGGGACGTTGATAGACATCAACGTATTTGCAAAATGATGTATAAATAAAGGGAAGTACAGGTTACTATAGTAGCACACAGAAGGGGCTAATGGCATCTTCCCAGAAGAAATAACGTCTAATCAGAGATCAAAAGGGAATTGAGGTGACTGTCCTTACAAAGAGGGAAGAGGTGGCTGTCCTTGCTAAGAGGGAAGAGGTGACTGTCCTTGCAAAGAGCCTGGGATTTTGAAAATCTTTCTTTGTCTGAGCTTGAGCAGGAAAGCCTTGGGAAACAAAGCTGTGGGTGTAGGAATGTGATCCTTCATGATGGGTGTCAGGAAACAATCCACGTTAGAGTTGGAACTTGATCCAGAGAAAATGGGTTTAAGCATTTAAACTGTAAACTAGAGTGTTGGATAGGCCTGTCAGAAGGATTACTCTGGCTCTAGTTTGGGAGGAAAAAAGGAGAACCAAAGACCAAAGTGAAGGTGTTTAGGCTGGTGAAGTAATCAAGGAGAAAAGAGTGGGTGATGAGAACTAAGGTCCGAACCAATGCTGAAAGTGGATAGACTTAGATGTTACATGTAGTGGTAGAATTTCTAACATTCCCATGTATATTCTGCCTTTCTCAAGACTCTCTTAGCTGCCATTTTATCACTAAGTGACAGGATTTACTCTGAATGCTTGATGGTCACAGCTTTTGTCTCAGTGACCTAATCACAGTTGGGTGCACAGAATCCAGGAATATCAAGCCTTCAAAATCTACCTGTTATTCTGTCTCCCTAGGTGAAATGGCCTCAGAATTCAATGTTCACTCCCAACGTAAGTTATCTAGAGAGACAACATGATTTTATTTAATTGAGGAAGTCTGGCCCTAATGTGAAGTTTCACTATCCTATAAGCCTGATTTAGGTTTCAGTGGATGCTGTCAACATATCACAGTAACACATCCCGCTAAAAATTTATAGCCCACATTATTTGGAGAATGGGGGATGACTGCAGGTACAGACCCATCTTGATCATATTTTACATTTTGCCTGACATCACATGAGAAGCGGAAGTTGAAAAAAGAAGTACAGAGGCAGTGTTGGCAGGAGGAAGTGCTGTTACAAAAAAGAAAAGACCACCAAAATGCAAAACCGTAAGACTTGTAGAAGAAAACAGGAGGTGATCTTATCACCTTGGATAAGGCAAAGACTATTTTAGAGAAGATGCAAAGAGTACAAAGGATAAAATATTTAAAAGTGAGATTTCATTAAAATTCAAAGCCTTTGCTCCTTGAACATTGCTGTTAAGAAAATAACAAGTCAAATCATAAACAAGTCAAATCATAAAAATAACAAGTCAAGTCCCAAATATTTTGGGACAAAATATTGGCAGGATAACATATATGATAAATGGTTCTGTATCCAAAATATATGAGGAACTTTTACAACTTGATAATACAGACAACTCAATAATAAATGAAAAATATATGTATGTGCAATGTTTGTCTGTACATAATGTATGTAAAATATACATGTATCCCTGTGTATGTATGTAATGTACTTGACATAAATTGTTAGAACTGCAAGTTGCCCTTGGAGTTTGAAATTGTAAAAGTCTTAAATGCTATGTTAGCCTGTTCAAATAAAAACACTTCAAGTCACCAACACTGCAAACTTTCAAATATATGATCTGGATAAAAAAAAAAATGGTAGCCTGCATTGGCCCTGTACTTTCAAACATATAGTACACAAGTTTTTCTGTGTAAAACATGAGAAATTTCAAGCTAATCATATATTTTAGTGGGCTGAACTATCTGTAGGAGATAATGAGAGAAAAATATTTTAAGGTATCTACTTCTGCACATGAGAATATTATAATGAAGAACACAATCAAATATGTCGATATTTTCAGTAATTCAGGAAAAATATATTCAATATGTTGGTGAACTAACTTCTCCAGCTATATAGGGAAATATGTCAACACCCTTTACTAGTGCTTCAGGACAGATCCCCAGAACACTGACTCTTGGATGGGGGTCAGGAAAAGGAGAAGGAAAAGAGAATTGATGTGAAACCATGGAAAGTAATTTCTGTCTGGGTTGGATTGGGATGACTACAAACTCTGATTCTGTCCAAAGAATGGTTTCTCATATTTGAACATTCTGTAACTCAGCCACCTTTTTAGCCAGTAATCTTCTCAGTTGTTTGGCTGCATCAAGCAGCTGAATACAGACCATAGTGCTGAGTGGTTCCAGCAGAGAAGGAATAAGACTGGGGAAAATTCTCTGAGGATGCCTTCTTAGTATCCTCCCAACCTTTAGAGGAGGACAGAGTGATTCTATTTGACATTTACTTGACATAAATTGTTAGAATTGCAGCTTGCCCATGGTGTTTGGAATTGTGAAATCTTAATAAGTGCTGTGTTAGCCAATTCAAATAAAACCACTCCCAAATTACCAACATTGCAAACAAAGGAGAAAGCAGTAGGGAAATATTAAATTAATACCTTCTTAGTCTCTTACATAATTTACATTCTCAACCCAACCAACTAAGCATATGAGAACTTGAACTCACTTTCTTCTTTCCTCCACCCAATGTCTCCTTTCTTGGAGAATAGTGTCACCAAAGAGAATATAATTTCAGGTCACCATTTTCTAGTGATCAGATTCGCATCATTTCTCTTAAGCCCACTTACCTGGCTTCAGGCATGTCTTCAGGACTTTATTCATTCTTTCTTGAAATTCTGCATTGCCTCTGAAACCACTTCCTGCCTAGTATCTCTCTTATCACTTGCAAAATTTCCTTTACATTCCTCACAAAGGGACCTACCAACATTCAAGCTCATTATGGCCTTCCCAAACTCAACAATTTTTCAATGGTTCCTAGGAGCCTAAAGCAAGGACAGGCAACATGATCTGTGGATGTTTAAGAAAATCTAGATGAAAGGTTTTATCCCAAACCAATGAAATTGGAGTCTTCTGAGTTTGGGCCCAGGTGAGTGTTTGAAAAATGATCTCTAGGTTATACACAGTTAAGAACAACTGTTTTGCAAGACAAACTTTAAATTATTTTGTATGGCATACAGAGCCCTTCTTAGACATTCTTGGACAACACCTTATATTTTGTTTCATCAATTCTGAACTCCTTTTGGTTTGGGGAAAACATTTGTCTTTTACGTCTTAGTGCCTTTGTACTTGATACTACTTTTGACTAGATTGCCATTTCCTTGGATCATCCTACCTCTGTTTCTAGATTTGGTTTCTCTAAATCTTTCTGATCTTCTCAGCAAAGATTAAGTAATCCGTTTTCTGTATTCCTACAGTACTTTGTCCATTGGCCAATTACAAAAGTTACTATGTTATATTTGTTTGTCTCTTTTCTTCTAAGAAATCAAAAACTGTATTCATGTTTCGATAGTCTAATAACTTGGCTCCAAGTAGGTAGTAAAATAAACATTTACCAAATCAAAATATGAGTAAACTAATGAATGTGTAAGTGAATAGAAGTGATTCAACAAAGCTTGTGGATGAGGAAACTAGGAGCTATAAATAAACAGAGGCTTTTGCTTCATCCTTTTATGTTGGAACTCTGAGTATGAGCTATCCATTTCTGTTAAGAGAGCACTTTATCTTCTGAAGTATTCCAGAACACTTTTTACATGCTCCAGTACAGTTGACTTTTTTTTTTAATTGTTACTAAAATTTTTTTTCCAGTGTTCCAAGATTCATTCCCCATTCCCCACACCCAGTGCTCCACGCTTTAGGTGTCCCCAGTACCCACCACCAGGCTCTCCCATCCCTCCACACACCCTCCCTCCAAGTCCCTCAGTTTGTTTCTGTATCCAAAGTCTCTGTTGTTTCCTTTCCCTCCCTAGATTACCCTAGTTCCCATTTACTTTCCTTCTCCCACTGTCCTCCACGTTACCCCTCATGCACCGCAAGTAAGTGAAACCATGTGATACTTGACTTTCTCTTCTTGGCCTATTTCACTCAGCATAATCTCTTACAGTCCAGTCCATGTTGCTACAAAAGTTGGATATTCATCCTTTCTGATGGAGGCATAGTATTCCATTGTATATATGGACCACATCTTCTTTATCCATTCATCTGTTGATGGGCACCTTGGCTCTTTCCACAGTTTGGTGATTGTGGCCATTGCTGCGATGAACATTGGGGTACATATGGCCCTTCTTTTCACTACATCTGTATCTTTGGGGTAAATGCCCAGTAGTGCAATTGCAGGGTCATAGGGTAGCTCTATC
>PITA01017293.1:6109-43898 GCA_004023965.1 Spilogale gracilis | reverse complement strand
GGAGAGAGAGAGAGAAAGAAAGAAAGAAAGAGAGAGAGAACAAGCAAGTGAGCCAGGGGGATTTCAGTGTCTAGTCTATGTAGAATGATCATATTGAATACAAAATCTTAGCTCTTTGTAATATGTTGCAAAGTAAGAAATTATTTTAAAATCAATTAAATAAATTTCAGGGACATCATAAAACCAAAAGGTGATGCAGGTTTCCTTAATCCCGAAATCAACCTGTGCCCCTGGTACTACTTCTTGTAACAGGAATAGCAAAAAGCAAAGGAGAAACCTCAATAAAACCTCATGTATTCATTTAATTGGCATTTCTTGAGGGCCTCCTTTGTTTCAGGAACTACCAGCTGCTAGGAATATAAACATACATAGCCCCAACCCCTTTAGGGCTGACAGAAGCAATAACATGGCAGATAATACTTCTGACTTGGGGGATAACATTATCATCATGAAAGGTTCCCAAAGAAAAGTCAAAAAGAAACTAAGGATTAGCTATTGGGCAATTCAGACACATTCATTTAGCCATCCCAGATAGTTAAAAATATAATCATGCACAAGTCTGTTATTATTTCCAATGACTAAGCCAACAGAACTGATACATGATAGCCCTCTGTCCATGTATCACCCCTAATTTGTAGCCTACAAATTAAAGAATTAGATTCCTTGTATCACCATTTAGGAAACCGATATTCTGAAAATTCTGCAACATGTACAAGCTAAAAAAAAATGAGCAGTTCTTCGATTGGGACTCCTGTCTGCTAGCTCTTAGTCCATTGTTTTCCTATTATAATAACTTCTCTAGCCATACAAAGTAAACTCACTTTCCATCTTCTTCTCCAGACACTGAGGAGAATGCCTTAGTGACAAAGCGGTGTATGCCAAAATAATTCAATGCACTTTGAAAACTGCCCCCCAACAGCTATTCCAGTGCCATGAGAACATAAAGAGGTTCCCTCATTATAACATATTTAGATGTGGCTAAGAAACACCCACTCTCCACCAATTTTTCCAACATTCAAAACATCTACACAAAAATGTTAACTTAAAACTATAGTAGAAGATGGCCAATGAGTTCCTGGTTTGCGTTAGATAGACCAGAGTTAAAACCCTGGCAATTCCTCTAAGCTCATTAAACCTCAGTGTGCCTCATCTATAATACAGAGCTAGTACCAACTACTCCATTTGTAAAACACTTGGTTGAGCTCTCAGGACATGTGTGCTAAATAAATCATCCATTGGTGTCTAATTTTCTAGTGCATTTAACTCATTTCACAGTATATTCTACACTACAGTGAGAATCTGTAGAAATCTAGAATTTCTAAGGGCAAATTGTTTTTAGTGATATTCAGTAGACATTAAATAAAAGTGATTTAGCAGTGGCAATAAAAAATTCCAGGTCAGGATGGCTGACCTGGGTGGCTCAGTTGGTTAAGTGACTGCCTTCGGCTCAGGTCATGATCCCAGAGACCCGGGATCGAGTCCCGCATCGGGCTCCCTGCTCAGCAGGAGGCCTGCTTCTCCCTCTCTCACTCCCCCTGCTTGTGTTCCCTCTCTCGCTGTGTTTCTCTCTGTCAAATAAATAAAATCTTTAAAAAATAAAAAAATAAAAAAATTCCAGGCCACCTGATACACATCAGTGCATGGAGAATCACCAATGTTAATTATCTGACTGTCACATGATTAAAAGTTGATAAATCTGCACTTCTCCAAAGACAGGTATAAAAACAAAACATTCCTCCTGTGACTGTTTTAACTTCTGTACATGTTTTGTGGAGGTACAAAGATGCTCGTGGTCAGAAAGATCTTTTCCATTTTGATTAGTACCTTCAAACTTCCACTGCCTATGTTTTTATTGAATTTTCTCCAAGACCAAAAGTAGAAAAATCTTTACAAGATTGAAACTGTATCCAAATCATTTCATCTCAGACTTTGTCTTACTCCTAAGTTTATTCTACAGAAACAAATATTTGGAAATTGAACAAGAAATAAATCAATCTAAAATATAGTACTTAAAATTTAACCTTACAATAACAAAATCAGTATGGTTTTGGTACTCTAATGCTGCTAAATATTTCACAGTAAAATGCACTTAGTAGAGAAAAAAATAAAATCTTCTTTTCCTAATTATTGCAAGGTTAGGGGAAAAGAATCACTTACATCTAAATACTGGAGGGAAATGCAATCTGGAGTAATGCTGCGGACGAACATCGCCCTGAAATGTGCCCGGTTAACAACAGAGTTCAGAGCCTCGATGCACACTTACACACCCTCCTTGTGAAAATGCTGGAAATCAATTCCTTGCCCAAGAGGCATTTGTGGTCCCATTTTTAAAATCATGCAGGTTCACAAGGGGAACATTGGATTATCTGCAGACGCTGTCATGCAAATGCAGCCTATTATTGAGCATTTGCTGTTTATCAACAAAAGATCAGTAAATTCAGTGGGGTACGCTGCTGGAGAAGGATTGGGTTATGAGACTATAAATGAGGTAGAATTTTACTACATGGAAATTGGGGAGATAAATTCAAGCTTTGTAGCCTACGAATATATGGTATTTATCATAAGGGCAGCACAATAGAAACCGATGCCTGCCACTACCCACCTACAAATCTCTAACCATAGTATGTTAGCAGTTTTGAACTAATGCAGGTTCAAATAGAAAAAGATTTTCCTGGTTAATGTGTTTCAAAAGTGCAGTAGTAAGCCTCCAACAAGGAAAGAGAATGGAGACTTCCTCTTGTTGACGGGTACTGCCTGAGACTGGAATTCACAGTAAGTATAAAATTCCAAGATCGAATTTTTCAGGCGAACACTACACCGAGGGACAGAACACCACACGTCATATCACACACGTGGACTTAACACTACTACAATCACACTGTGACGAGCCCAGGACCACAGCGTGAGTAATGAACTGCACTGTGAACTGGATAGGATCCTCTAACTGAACTGCAAGAATAATGAAACTGCTTTTTAGTGGAATGTGTTGAAGCTAGGTGGAATTCTCTAATAACCTATTTTACACACTATTCAATCTTGAAATCTTGACCATCAACAGTTAAGCCCTGTGGGAGATTCGATATGTAAATACGATAAATTAGCTTTCAGTTAAATGATAATGTAAAGCCATCTTCCAATATAGTATAATCAAACACCAAAATACGATTACACTTTAACAATAACTGACAGAATGGCTGTTAACAGGTAGGTTCTGTCTCCTAAATCCTACCCTTTTGGTCTCATGATCATACGCAGAGTGAAAAGTACCAGCCTTAGGCCCACTTTTCATCCAATAGTGCCTGGAACACAGTAGATGGTCCTTAAATACCTGATATTGATCTGATTGCTGACTGATACCTTAGTGAGCTACTGCAATACCCAGACCTTTAAAATATGTATTATTCCACTGAGTTCTATAAACAGATCTTATGTTGGAAGAGCCTACCAGCATCACAAATGTTGATTCCGGGTTCTGCACTGAAAGGCGAGTAATCAGAAGGCTGTATCCTCAAGGTTACTCTGTACATTTAGCACATCAGTGGACCACACTTGGCAGCATTCAGACCTAATCAGACAGGATGCTAACCAATGCTGCTGAGCAATTAATTTTGCTTGTGAGCTGGAAATAATTTAAAATCATTTTCAGTTTTCATATTCTTTTCATCTTGCCTGCCATAATTAAGTATACCAAAAAGCAATGCAAAGTCAGATTCAACAGCATTTATTAAGCACAACCACTAAATGCCAAGCGCTGGCCTGGCCCTTTCTACATAAACTAGGTGATCCTGATGGCCAACCAGATTTGGAAACCAACCTGGCCGTCAGAATCATGTTTGATTCGGGCCATGTTTGAGGGCACTATTTCCACAAAGCAACGCCTAATTATCTCCAGTGTTAAGACAGACAACCTAAAAAAGGCCATGCATTGCAACTTCAAAGAGCAAATTCTTTAAGTAACAAATTCTTCCATGTTTGCCAAAATCCATACCCTAAGAATGTCTATCCTGCTATTTCTTTAAGCCTTTCAAACAAGCCCCCCTACACAAGAGCATAGCTCTTCACATACATGAAAACAGTCATCTCTCCACATCCACCAACTTGACGTTGTCCATCCATCATCAATCTTTCCGATAATATCCCACCTTTTATCCTTCACAGGATTTACAACTCACATATCATTTGTGTGTTCACTTCTCACAGCCTGTGCTCTCTACTGGGACTTTGTCCATGAGTTCAAGGGTCACAGCCCTGCTGTGTGCCACTGCATAGCCAGCACGAAACACAGCAGGCATTCAATAAATATTTTATGGGCGAATGAATTAAAGAATAAATGAACAATTTGGAGGGGCAGAAGCCCACAGTCATTTAGATTGGACCACTCACAGTTTGTTTAGAGAGATTATCAGAATAGAAGATTAGGAGCTACTACTATTTTAGCTGGTCTCCTACATAGAAGAAAATCTCAGTAAAAATTGTTAAATAATTTTTTAGGTAGAGAATTTTTTTCAGTGATGAAGATCAGCAGCATTTGCTTATCCTACACATTTGTTTTTCTAAACAATGCTCCAGACACTGGCTATATAGTGGTAAACAAGAATAGATACAGTTCTTGCCCTCATGATGGGATAATGAAATTTAAGGGCTTACTATATAAAGAAGTAAAACAGAACACGGATGGCCAGAGAACTGTGTTAAGTTCACATCCTGACATAGGATCTAGCAGTGGGACATCAATTCCAAGAATCAGATAATAACCCCAACAAGGAAAAACCCAAGATAGTAGGCTTCAATTTAAACCGATAAATTATGGAGTTATAAAACTGAAACACAGGCAGACAAATTCGTAGAGACAGAGGCAGAATGGTGGTTGCCAGGGGCTGAAAGGAGAGAATGGGTGTTCCTGTGTAAGGGACACACAGTCTCAGTCTGGGAGGATGGAGAGTTCTGGGCATGGATGGTGGTGACTGTCACACAACAGTGACGCCCTGGACTGTACACTTAAAAATGGCTAAAATAGAAAATTTTAGGTTATGTACATTTTACAACTACAGGGAAAAACAAAAAACTGAGTGACACAAGGCACCTCCGTGTACAGAACTTGTGGTCCTGACTTTGTTACTGAGTTCCTCATGCACAGCTTGGAGAAACACCACCAACAGCAGGATCTTTGAAGAAAGATAGACAACTACACTTGACAAATGGTGCATCATTAAGTGACTAGCGAGGAACCTCAAGGACACTGACAGCTCATTTTTTACTCAAATTCCCTTTCAGGAAAGCTCTCCAGGGCTATGAGACTCAATGATTTTTTTTTTTTTTTTAAGTTCTCTTGCCTCCAAAATCACAAAGAAATTTTTATCCCTCAAGTGAAAAAGCCTTACTTTGAAAAATCCCAGGGCATGACCACCAGAGATGACTTCAGAATGAAACTGAGAAACACTGGCAAAGCTAATTGGAAAATGTTAACTGTGCCTCAACACTGGCTGCTCTCAGCCCCTTCTTTACACAGGCACAGGGGAAACAAAATTTAACATCAAAATGCAGGTAGTCTCTTACTGGGGGGGGGGGGGACTTTTATAACATAAAGTGTGAGGCACACTATACCCACGGTCCTCTGAGTCCTATCCAGAATCACACAACCCACCAATCATTCATATGGAAAGCGAAATCAGAAACTGTATCACTGCCAAGCCAGTCAAGCTGTCACCAGTTCTTACTGTGTGTACAGGGTACCAGTAGAGGATATAAAAGGAAAAGTCTCATCCTTTGCCCTTTTGAAGCTCATAATGGGAAGGATAATGATTGCACCGAATATTCTGCCCATGGAGTTGGAAAATACTGACGAAAAAGGCATGGGCTCTGAAGTGAAACAACAGATCAGTGATGTAGTCCCAACTCTACAACTTTTTAGCTACATGACCTTAATAGTACTAGCTAAATTACTTAGGGCTTACCATGCACCAGGACACTTGGTATAGAATCCAACCCAGTTAATCCTCACAAATCCTATAAGGTAAATATTATTCTTATTTTATTTTTTTTAATATTTATTTATTTGACACAGAGAGAGAGAGATCACAAGTAGGCAGAGAGGCAGGCAGAGAGAGAGGAGGAAACAGGCTCCCTGCCGAGCAGAGAGCCTGATGTGGGCCTTGATCCAAGGACCCTGAGATCATGATCTGAGCCAAAGGCAGAGGCTTTAACCCACTGAGCCACCCAGGCGCCCTATTCTTATTTTATATATAAATATAAGTTAATTTCCCTGAGCCTCAGCTTTCTGGGGGATGGGGAGGAGGTGGGGACAGGCATTAAGGAGACAGGCATTAACACCAATCTCTTACCACTCTTCTGAAAGTTAAGTGAGTTAATGTGTAAAAAATAAGATCCTAAAACTGATAAGATACCCATTCATTCAGTGAATGAATGCTGACCCCAGCATTTAATTATTTTATGTTTATAAAAATAGCACACATTTGGAAAAGTTATTCTAAGAGTATTTTAGAGATCATTCCTTTTTTATGTGTAATGTCTGGACTGTTTATAAATAAAATGTAATTCAGGCAGTGTGTTCTTGTTATATACAAGACACTGTTCCAGGAACTGCTGAATATGCAAAAATATATGACACGATTCCTATCATTAAGGTATATGCATTCCAGAGAATTTGGAAGAAAATTCTCACTTAAAATTAAGGCAGATAAGGGCGCCTGGGTGGCTCAGTCGTTAAGTGTCTGCCTTTGGCTTGGGTCATGATCCTGGAGTCCCTGGATGGAGCCTCACATAGGGCTCCCTGCTGGGCAGGAAGCCTGCTTCTCCCTCTCTCACTCCCCCTGCTTGTGTTCCCTCTCTAGCTGTGCTTCTCTCTGTCAAATAAATAAAATCTTTAAAAAACACACACAGAAAAAAAAACATAAAGACTAAGGCAGATAACTAAGGACGGGGGTCAGTGTGAAAAGTCCCTGTTCTGGAGTACATCCTGTTGACATTCTCCATCACCACTTTGTCCCAGGACTGCCAGATAACATTTTTTTTTCCCCATGTAATGACTTTCTACAAGTTAAATACCAGATAAGTTCACTTGAGCATGGTTGTTCTTGTTTTTCACATTAATATAGCATATATTTTATAAAAACTTCTACCGATTGAACACATGCTGGTTTCCAAGCATTGCTATGCCATTTGCTTAAAAAAAAAAAAAATCAGCAGCCAGCATTTAGACATTCTGTTTATAATGACAACCTAAACCATCACTGAAACACACTTTCTCTTATAATTATCAGAATGAATGAAAATAAATGCCCAGCAATGGAAAAGCATGTTACTCACTGCACACGATGGTGTGCCTTCAATTTCTAGAGAGATTTCCTAAGATATTTATGGTGAAATACACCCAGAACACTGATCATAATTGGAAATCTTACAGTTTGGGAGACTGCAGGAAATTTCTCCAGGGAACTAAAGACATCCATGATATAAGGTACTGAGTAACCCCATCATAAATAAGGCTTGAACATGTATATAGTATTTGAAGAATTTATAATAATAGAGTATCTGACACAGTAATTAATGTACAATATCTCCCACCTCTTCCAGCTAAAGTCCACCAAAGGAAAGTTTTGAAATTTATTAACTTGCTGAAATAACATAACCATTAACTAAAATCCATTACATTTCACCATAAAATCTCCTGTACTATCACTGTCCTGTATCTTTCCAGAAAACAATACACAGATGTGATTAAGTGATAGCAGCCTTTATTCACACAACACCAAGCAAAGGCTTCAAGAGAGTATTTTATAAGTACATCCAGATCAATTCAACTAAACTGGAAATTAAATTATAAAATTAATATTGTATACCATACATAATGCTTTCAGGTGTGTTTCCAATTTAATTTTTTAGATTTCTTGATAATACCTACAATTTTATTCACTTTTAACTGTATTCATTTCAACATTAAACACTGAGGTTACATCACAGTAATTATTGAAAGTTAGTCTCATCGCTGTCCACTAACCCGATGCCAGTCTCAGTAAGTATTGAGAATTTACATTCACATAAAAAGGTTTCATTTTATTTAATTGTTAATAAATGACCGCCAATGCCAAGTTCTACACTAGCACAAGGCATAGGACCTCAGAACATGTTGGGGAATGCAACAAACACAAAGATAAGAATTACACTATAAATGAGAAGTGTTGCACTCATGATACAAAACCCCAACACAGGGATGGTGCCCTCGCCAAAGTCCCTGAACCTTCTTTTCTATCTGAAGAAGAGCTGACTCTTGAAGGCTAAATCACAGCTCCATAAGCAGAAAATTAAAACAAACCATAGCAAAACACATTCCCTATAATGAAAGATGCAAGACACATGTCCTAGAGGTGGGAATGGGCGTGGTGTTCCAGAGAACGTCAATTACTCGTGTCACACAGCTGCTGGGGAGAGAACAAGAGGGACAGTCAGGTAACTAAGAGGGCAGTGATTAGCTGCCTACAGACCTGCAAAGTCTCTTCTGGAGTTCGCTAAGGAGTTCGGCTCTATAATAAAGGCAACGGTAGGTCACGTATATTCTCTGCTCTCCTCATGTTTCCTTTGAAAACGATTTCAATGACAACATACGCTTTACTCACTCGTTACTCAATTGTATTGGTTTAGCGCCATTTCTACTCCAGGCATTTGGCTAGACCAGGGAGCAGTAAATATTACACATATTAAATTTTTCTGACTGCCTGTTATGGTGGGACCACAAACCAGGAATAATTTTTTTACAATTTTAAATGGGTAAAAAAATGGAAATAATACTATTTCACGATACCTGAAAATCGTGTGAAATTCAAGCTGTAGAAATTCAAATTCAAATCAGTATAAGATTTATAAACAAAGACGTAAGGACCATGATTTAGAAACCATGATTTTGTAACTGAAAAGGTGCTGCCTGCTGTGTATCTGGAATTTACTCCCAATGTCTTAAAGCAACAACAAAACTTTCAGATTCCCTACAATACATCACCAAGATGCGGTGACAGCATGTTGTACCGCTGTACTGCCTCAATTCACCTAAGGTAGAGAGCTTTACTCCCTCCTCTACTCCTTACAGTCTGACCTTGACCTGTTCCCTAAGAGAAAAAAAGGGCGGGGGGTACACAAAATCAAAGTAGGGAAAAGCACAGGTCTCTCCCCAAAACTTTCACTAACATTTACCTGTTCTTTTCTTCACTGTGTTATGATATTTATTGACTAACCTCAGTTACCTTATTGGAAGGTTTACAGAAGAGTTAAACAAACAGACATCTGTAACGACTGTGAAAAGTCAGAAGTATTAATTTGCTCTAAAATACCTTTTTCCAGGGGTGACTGGGTGACTCAGTCACTAAGTATCTGCCTTCGGCTCAGGTCATGATCCTGGAGTCAGTCCCAGGGATCGAGCCCCAGCATCAGGGTCCCTACTCAGCGGGAAGCCTGTTTCTCCCTCTCTCACACCCCCTGCTTGTGTTACCTCTCTAGCTGTGTTTCTCTCTGTCAAATAAATAAATAAAATCTTTTAAAAATAAATAAATAAAATATCTTTTTCTTTCTGATGTAATTAAAAGATTTCCTATATCAGGATCAGCTGTCTTACCTTGACAGCTTGAAGAGAATTTGTTCCTACTCTTCTTGCCTGCCTCTGACGTGGAAAGATTCTCTGTATCATGAAGACCCCTCCGTCCCCCTCCCACCACATTATCATCTGGTATAATCATCCTTGGCTACAACAGGAAAGTCAGTGAACAGCTCCATGATCTCAGTGTTCCTTCTCCTTAGTTTTTGGCGTAGATTCAGTATATACTATAGAAATACAACCTGCCAGTAGCCACAGTCCAAAGAAACTGTATTCTGTTGATAGAAGGAAGCAGTCGTGGAGAGTTAGAGGAATAGTTGTCCAGAAAGAGATAAGGTTCTCACCGTATGTAACTTCTTCTAATCTTTTAAAGTGATTCTGTGACTGTGTTCAAGGTGCCTACTGCTTGCAGCTTGATGGAATTAACATCCCATGTGAGAAACCATTCCCATTTCTACAAACGGATAAACTAACATTTGACAGTTTTCTCTCAGTATGACATAGATCCAAAAAACATTACTGTGGCCTGTTTTTACTTATAGGGAAGAATTTATCGTCCATATTCAAGTAGAGCAGATAAAATTTAACCAGAATGTTTTATTGCTGTTGTTTTGTTACTATTATTAAAAAAAAGTTTTAACTTCCTTTGTATCACACTTAGTAAAGCACAGTAAGCACTGCATTTTAAAGGCATCTAATAATGAAAAATGGTTTTATGAGAAAAACTGTAACCCAATTCAAATTTCATTTTATAGTTCTGATTTTTAAAAATTGCATGTTCCATATTAATTACAATGCAAGCTAGAGTTTGTGTCTAAAGAAAAACTCTAGTAAAAAATATTAAGTACCTACTACATGCAGAAGAACCCAAGATAAATAAATAATTTAGCCAAGACTGTAACTGGGGACATGACAAATAAAATAATCCTTCTTCATTTTTTTATGTCATGTATATTTCAGTACATGCAGGAACCCAATCAAGGAGGATCACAATGATTTACATTGCAAGGGGTGAAAAAAGTTCTACTAACCATGTAGTCACTGAAGAGCCATTCACATCATCCTTTTTCAACCTAAACACTAACTATAAATAGGACTTATTAACATTATTCTATTGCTTTTTCTCTAACCTTCTGATAAAGCACTGGCCAAGTAGTTGCTCAGGTGTTCTATTTGTGGGATTTCCACTGCTCACTTGTTTCAGAAAGGTTCACCAGAGTAGATGGGTGTAGCCCATCCAAGAAGGCACACGGAGCAGAAAGGAACATGTAAGCCTCCCACCCATCAAAGATTTGCTTCCTTCTTGCAAATATAGATTTCCCGACCCTTGGTGGACCTGGAAACATCCCTTGTCACTAGAACAGGTTGATCTGCTTATTGATGTGATTACCTGTCTTCTCAAGCTCAACACGACCTCTCCCATTGCCCACTTCCTCATCTGCCTCCCTAACAGCTCGGATTCCTCCATCAGCTGCCAGACAGTGCTCATTTTGCCCAACTTTGTTTGGGTTCATAGCGCCCAGGAGATGGTCCACATTTGCAGTTTGCTGAATACTGTTATTATTCAGCTATTCTCTGCATCTTCTATTTTTATCAAAGCTTTCTTTTTTTTTTAAGAAATTTTATTTATTTATTTGACAAAGAGAAATACAGAGAGGGAACATAAGCAGAGGGAGTGAGAGAGGGAGAAGCAGGCAGGCTTCCCACCGAGCAGGGAGCCTGATGTGGGGCTCGATCCCAGGTCTCCGGGATCATGACCTGAGCCGAAGGCAGTCGCTTAACCAACTGAGCCACCCAGGCACCCCTATCAAAGCTTTCTATTTCAGAAAATACTCAAAATCATGGTAAGTCTTTTGGGATTTCAAGCTAAACAAAATGCCTCTGACAAAGAAAAGCATTTGGAATTATAAATTTGCATTTCAACGCTTGACCATGCCGGCATCACTTCTATGGCAGTATCAAACAGCATGAGATAAATCAGAACACAGCTTGAAATTATACTCCTACCTTATCTGATTTCATAATAATTTTAGGGTCTTTTCCTTTAAAAACCAATGACTCAAAGACTTACATTTTTTTCTGGGGAATTCTCCCTTTCTGAATAATAGCTCTCCCATGGTTCACAGAATGGCATATATAAAAGTACTATTTCTATAGTAATTATTCCTAATTTTTACATTTAGCTAAACAACATGCACCACATATTTATAACTATAAAATTAGACAAAATCACTGAACTGAAAGCAGACTAATTTAAAATATGTAAATGAAAATTTTCTAGGCTGGACCAAGGACTTGCATGTAAGTTACTATTCTGAATTACATTTTGTGCGATTTGAAGATGAAGAATTAACATGCAGCATATAGCCTTTTGGCATGGCCCTAGATACAGGACAGAAACTAAGAGGATAATGCTTACACTCAAACAAATTAATAAACTAGAGTGTCATTCATAAGGCAATAGAGTAGGCACAACAAAAGATATGGAGAAAATTAAATTATCCTCAAGAGAAGTGATATAAATTTCAAATTTCTTAAAAAGTGAAATTCACTGCAATGAGCAATGCAAGAAAACATTCAGAGTTTCTTTTTGCTAGCATTATGACTATTAATATTTCTATCTGTGTAGTGCTTTTCACATATGAATCCCCAGCCTAATGATGTTTTTCTTGCATAGAACATCTTTGTTAGCCTACTTTATAAAGAGTCAATTTTACCTCCCCCACTCAAAAAAAGAACCTCAAATATGGCACTTTGCCATATGCCAGCCCCAGCTCAAAGTATATTTTTGTATTCTAAATCCTGGATGCCACAGATACTATTCCCATTTTAGAGATGAAGAAACTTAAGTCTCTAACACAAGGGTTCATTAATTTGTCCATTTATTAAAGGTTGAAAATGGACAAGCAGACATTTTAATCCAGGTGCTTTCTGGAGAATTCATGCACAAGACAGCCAAGCTTTAATGCTTTTCCATCACAAGTGCCCCTGGAGAACAAGACCAGCAAAGGAGCTCTACAGGCCAATAGGCTAGGAACCCCACCTCTGTGTTATCCAGATTAGTCATCCGTTTTCTGTGGTTGAAGGACTTTGAACCTCCAGTTTAGGTCCTTGCTTTCTAGCTCTTCTGCTACAGAGGCAAGCTCTGTTACCCAACTGTTTGGGCCCAGATCCCATCAGGCAATGTCAGAAATGGTGGAAAATAATATCCCTCATGTTTTTATTTTCATATGAGACAAAATTCCCCAAATACTTCTCTGCTAATCTGTAAACCATACCAAGATCGTAAGGAATGAGTATGCAAAGGCAAATGATTCTATTTTTTTGTGGATGTAATCTGGCTTTCTACCATGGCAAGCTGGGCCGGGCTCAAGGACCTTGTCTATCCAGGAAGAACTAGACCAGGAAGGGGCAGGAAGATAGTACATCTGGTCTTACAAGTGAGACCCTCGCTCTTTCTCCCTGTCTTTAACCTCTGAACCTTATCTCCCTGCCTGCCAGAAGAGGAAGCCAGCAGGTCTTAGTCAAAGACCTCTTCTACCTAAGCCCAAAGCCGAAATATTTTTGAAATAACTCTCAACTTCAGCTTTGAACACTTACTATGTGGCTAATGCTCGAGTCCTCGGCAGCCAAACATATCAACGCAAACATAAACAACTCATCATGTTGAGTCACTAAAATCCACATCGGCTTACAAGTAAGTCTACAAAAATTGTATAGACTCGGTTAATTTTCCTAAGTTTTTTTCAAACCATTGCTTTCATCACAACAGAAGGTTTTCAGAGCTCCTGACAACCAGCAGTGCAGCATCGGCTGCAGGCTCACTGACCACCTGTTGTGCGTCAGGAGCCAAGAAGAAATGTGAGTAGAACCAAGTGTGCTTATTAAGCAGGAAAAGGGACATCTGCCACGACAGCCAGTACAGCGACCCCAAAGGACAAACTCTAGACCAAACTACTTCCTAGTTCCTGTTTGCTTCCATTCACCCCACCTTCATATCTGATACAGAAATCTCTGCTATCCATTACCTGTACTATGAGAACATGTTACCATGCATAATTATGTTCACTTTAAAAACATGGGCTAAAGCATGTGTATTTAACATGTGATTTATCATACATATGTATATACATGGGTATTTTAAAAGGCTGAATGATATGTTAAACATTAAAACTGGAAAATGTCCATGTATTTAATTTTTGAATTAAAAATTAGGTTAGTACCATTTTAACATCCACTAGCTGATTTTAAACAGTCCTTTTATATTGTTATTCCAAGTGAAATCAGACCAGTTATCTCAAACTATTCAGTTAGAATTTATAATTTATTAGGAAAACACCCAACGGCAGCACTATTGGAGTCAGGTAAGATGACAGCACGGAAGAAGACCAACAAATCATGGAACACCTGGCTGGCCAGTTTCTGCCTGTATGGTATTTTTTTTTTTAAGGTTTTATTTATTTGACAGAGAGAAACACAACCAGAGAGGGAACACAAGCAGAGGGAGTGAGAGAGGGAGAAGCAGGCTTCCCGCCAAGCAGGGAGCCCAATGTGGGGCTCGATCCCAGGTCTCCGGGATCATGACCTCAGCTGAAGGCAGTCACTTAACCAACTGAGCCACCCAGGTGCCCTGTATGGTATCTTTTTAACATGAACATTAATCTTATTAGGAAAGTATTATCATCACCAATTTACAGATAAGGACATTTTTGTCTCTGGGAAGTTACCAACTCTACCTAAGGTCATACAAGTAACAATGAATAGGGCTTCTGCTAGCAAAGTTGCCATCTCCAGTAAACTATGGCTTATATAGTGTCTATGAAGAACTTAAATTCATATGAAAAGGTGCCTAAGTATCAGACAATATAGCAGAACATCCTGAATTGACAGAATAAACTGTTTCCCCTTCACCCACTCCATGGTCCCCCCAAAAAAGAACAAAAAGAAAAGCCAAAGCACAAAAATATAAACTACAAAGACAAGAGGAAATCCAATCCTCCTATACTTCTTTATCATCTTATTAGTTAAGTAGAGGCCAAGGTCTCTCTGGAATAAACAATGAGGCCAGGTGAGGACAAAAGGCTCCAGCGCTTAGGATCATGGCCACATATATGAACCTACACAGGATAGGGGTCTTTCTCTCCCTTTTTCCTGCCTCCCTCTGTCGTGTTCCAGAATGGTGTCACTTCTGGTGATACATATTTTGTAGCACTCGAAACATAATACAAATATTTATGGTGTCTTACTTTATTGTTAATCTTATTTACTTTTGAGTGCATTCTAATATTTTCAGGATGAATTTTCTGGGCTAATTTAATTTCTCATCTGATAAGAAAAATATAGCTGATGTGGTATGACGGATATTATTAAGAAACCAAAAGCAATTTCTTCTTAACATTAGCTAAGATTTTAATTAGGCCCTTCTTGCTTTCTATTATCAGATTGGGAAAATATCATTCACAAAGTAAGTAACGTTGAGAAGCTGGCTGGAAACTGCATTTAGAAAGCAGTTATTGATGCTATAACAGCAACCTGCAGATGCGAAGCAAGTGTTAGTCCAAGAAATTAGTGGTGAATGATGAATTACAAACATCTCTGTGGATAGATTGAACAAGTAACATTGAATACACAAAAGAGACAGACATAGCTGTAATGAGTGGAAAACACACCTGAGGGAAGGTACAGGACAGAATTTCATTCAGCGACAGGACCCTCCTTGATTTCATTCAACTAAAAATTTCTCCAGTGATCCTGCAATCCAAATTTGCATTGATGAAACATGCACCTCAAGATTTCATCAGGCTTTGCCAATATCTATGAGATCATTCTGAGATTTTGTAAATCAAATATATATATATGAGGATTATAAGTAGTAAAAAGCATTCTTGTTTTAATAATGATGTCTGTAATAATAATTTTAATATTATTTCCAGTCTGATCAATATTGTTGATAACCTCAAGAATCCTGGTCTACTAAGCATGGGCAATCTTATCACTCATTGGTGATTTTTTAATTGTTTAAGTTCCATACAAATAATGGTGTTTTCTTCCAACAAACTCTCACATGAGACTTTGTGATGCATTAATGAAGAATCTTGAGGTTTCTTTTTTAACAAGACAAAAACAACAAATCTGCTTGGAGCTACTTATATTTATGAACATCAGGAGTGTTATTAGCTTCTCTTGCTATACATTAATCATACAATAAAAACAGAAGAATATGGGGAGTTTCACATATTCTTCTATTTATCTAAAAAATAAAATCAGAAAAGGAAGCTACATTCTTACCCAAAAATATCCTCCCCCTCAACAATGATTCCATTTCTTCATGGATTTATCATTATTGTTATTACTGTTATCATTATTTTTTTCCTCAAAGGAATAAAAGAATAAATAAAAACTTATCCAAATGTGTCTCTCTTCTTCCTCCCCAACTAGGATCTTCCTATAAGAGAACATATCTGGGCCACTCTGATAGCCATGTCACACTGGCACCTGGAATGTTGTTCCGCCTATGCATGGAGCAGGACTGAGCTATGCTTTTGCCCTAGATCTTCAGAGGCTGAAATTATGGTGAGTCACATTACCCTTCCTGTGTCTCATTATGAGACACCAACCAGATGCCCACTTACATCATGAGATTCTCCATGAAAACATCAATATTCCTTTGTGTCTGGAGATTTAAAACTCTGTGAGCTACAAACTTCCCAAAGCAGTAACATCAGGAAATAAACAATGACTAAAAATGACCTTCACTCATTGCAGACAACTAATACACAATCTCTAAGCTCCTAGGAAAGAGGTTTGCTTTCCATAATTCTGCACATTTTCCCTACATTTTCTAAAGTCCCAAAGACCCTATTCCCTAGTAACAAAGGTTTCTATTCATGAATCAATGCCTCAAAAAGAGAACACAGGTTCCAACAACACTGACATCATCACCTAATTCTCTACATATCCTTAATTGCTAGTACTAAGCCAAACAACCAGCAAAGTATTTTCTATCAATGATCCTATCAGAAAATGAAGAAAATTCTTACATGTCCCAATCTATGAATACATCAGGTCACCAGTCTATGAATATATCAGGCACCCAATGTTCACGTCTGAGTTTTTCAGTTGACCTGCATTTTCCTACAGAATCAATGACTTCAATTATTACTAAATTTTCTGGGTAACCTATAAAAATCTTTTTGAACCATGTGTACCTAAACAAATAGTACTATTTCTAATTGATTTAGCTATCAATTAGAACATTATTACTATGGAAAAGTAAGTTCAAAGTTCATCCATTCATTCATTTATACTAAAATGAACCATATGAAATGTCATTTTTGAAGGTCAGAAACAGTTGAGAATCAACAAATTCATAGGGTAAAACATGATACACTCCTTTAAGAAAAATTAACTGAAAAACATGACTAGAAAGTGGTTACAAAGACATGTAAGTCAAAGTTCTTATATTTACAGATCATCACATCCAGCTAAAACACTAAAGAATATAATCAGTATATGATACTATGAGCAGTGATTTGTTGCATTTTGACTCAAGGGCAGCTAAAAACAGACCACACGTTTTTCTTAATTACCAAGCTAGGTAAGAGTGAACTCAATCCCCTTTGCAAACGCTACACCTGAGTAAGGGCAGGATGAAGGTAGGCATCACTTCGGAGTCAAAACGCATGTGCAAGAGTCAAATGTTTACTAGTCTTGCCTACATCAGAAAGGGCCAGTCTCAACTCTATAAATTCATAGAGAATGATCTATAATTCAAATTTCTTATTATTCTCTTTAGCTATAATGTTCGTTCAAATTTGTTTCAGGTAATAAATAGATTAATCAATTTAATAAAGATCTTTGGTCTGTTTTCCATTTGAAAAATCTAGAGGATGAACACCTCTGCTTTGTGTAGGCTGCCTAATTATGCTAACTATGTTTGACTGAGTATATATTAGACAGTGAGCCAAGCAGGATGTTTGGATCACAGTATAATCCCTTATTCTCAACTCCAAACTGCATAGTTAATCTTCAATTAAATTTCTCACCAATTTCCCCATAGTCAATAGTATGCATCTGTTATATTAATATTATTAAACTCCTACAAAATTATAGTTTGGGGAATTGGATGATAAAATCTTAGAATCTAGTCCAATTCCAATAGAATTTGAAAACTGTAATCATCTTTCTGAATATAAAGTAACATTTGTTATTTTTTTTTAAACAGACAAAACAAAAATAAATTATAAACTGAAAGTCAGCTATAATTGGAGACGGGAGAAAATCAGAGCAAGGGATGGTGATAAAAGAGAGTGACTTTGAACTAAAAAAAAAAATTTTAAAAAAAAAAAGAGTGACTTTGCACTCAATGTATCAAAACAACCACATCTAAAAAGCCACAGTCAATAGATCCTACTCAGCCTATAACTATTATATAAAACCATATATAACTAATACCAGATATAGGTTTAAATAAAATCCTTTATAGATTTAAAGGAAAGAGGTCGCCTATAGTGTCAACAATAGCAATGGGTTTAATTCTTCATAAATAATAGGTACATTTTCTTATTTGATGACTCATTCATTCAAGACATATTTATTGACTGACTATCAAGTATAAAGCACTATGCTAGTCACTGGGGATCCAAGAGTGAGTAAGTCCTTCCCTCCTGAAGACTTTATTCTAATGGGGGAGATGAGATGTGAACTATAAGTTAAACAATGAAGTATTTAATTAGAATGTTAATAATGGGGGCGCCTGGGTGGCTCAGTTGGTTAGGCAACTGCCTCCGGCTCAGGTCATGATCCCGGAGACCCGGGATCGAGTCCCACATCGGGCTGCCTGCTCGGCAGGAGGCCTGCTTCTCCTTCTCTCACTCCCCCTACTTGTGTTCCCTCTCTGGCTGTGTTTCTCTCTGTCAAATAAATAAAATCTTTAAAAAAAAAAAAAAAGAATGTTAATAATGACCAAGGCACAGGAATACATGGTGTTCTAAGAGCATCAGGGTATCTAACCTACTGGGAGAAGCATGGGAGACTTCCTTAAAGAGTGCCATTAGCTGAGTTCTGAAGGATTTAAAATTAAATCCTACTAGGCAAGTAACAGGGAAGAAGGTCCACATACAGAGAGACACAAATACAAAGTCTCTAAAAATAAAAAAGCAACAGAGGTTACTCCAAGAACTGAAAGGAAACCAGTGTTCCTGGAGTGAGCAGAGCAATGGGAGGGTAGCCCTGAGAGGGAGAGGGTGCTGGTGATATAGGCAGGGGCTGAATCCCCTGGACAAGATTTCTGAACCTTAGTGCTACTGACATTTGGAGTCAGGAATTCTTTATTGTGGGGACCTGTCCTGTATACTGTAGGACCTTTAGCAGCATGTGTGTCCTCAGCCCACTAGGTAACAATAGTACCTCTCCCCCACCACAACCACCACGATGACCGAAAATATCTCCAGACTTTGCCAAATGTCCCTTTACGGACAAAACTGTCCTTGACTAAGAACTGCTGCCTACAGGTGATTTAAGTTTGGTCTTTATCCTAAAAGTAATGAAAAAACACTACATACTTCAAGTAAATGAGTGATTTTTTCAAACAATCTGGGTAGGGCAAGACGACATTAATTAAAGGAGTTACATTCTCCAGATGCCATAGAAATGATAGTTCCCCAAGCCTACAGATTAGGTCAGTAGAATAACCACTCTCAGGATATTCTCAAGTAGGAAAGCTGTCACACTAGACATACAAACAAGGGCACTGGTGGTGTCCTTCCCCATTGTCCACTCACGGAGCTGGATCATTTAGACTTCAGGGCCCTTTAGTGCAATCCTGTTCCCCATGCAGCCTGACAGTCATGCTCTACAGAACGTTTGCTAAATACATGTTCATCACTGATGACTGGAATTCCCATACGCATATTGGGGAGAAGGGGTAGGACTTTGATAAAAATAGTATGGAGGATACATGGTAGATGGAGAATATAAAAATAGAGAATATATTCTCTTTGTATCTATATTTATGTAAATTATATTTTATGCTTTGAGTATGTCCTCATGGTTTTTAGCACAAAACTAAAAAGCCCACATATCAAAAACCAAAGCAAATATCAAACACTGAAAACAAAGTTGTGCCATCTTCTTTCCTTTAGAAGTCTCATGGCTGTACTAGAGACCTTCACTGGTTAGAACAGAACATTAGTCAACTGTTTTCCATTCTTGTTAACTTTTTTCCTTCTGCTCTTTAGGAAAACATGTAGTTTGTCACTGAGGTTTCTTGTTATTTCAATTCTGCTGCATTGTTATTTTTATTTTAATGAGTGCCTAAAAGTTATTTATTACGTAATTTAATGGCAATAAATAAGGGAACTCTGGATGAGCTTCTAAAAGACTTGCCATGTACACCCTTACCGAGAAACTTAAGAGAGCGGAGCATTTTCTATAATGGCCAGGTCAATGTTAATTTTGTTTAGTGCCTCCACCCCAGCCTTTGTCTTTTTCTCTCTTGCTGTTTCCCATGTGTGGGCTCTGCCAGTGAACTTACCGTTCCTTCTCCATCTGTGCTTACAAACCATGGCCCATCTGTGCAGGATGAGTTTCATTTAAACCAGTAACGAAGAAGCAAGAGCCAATGTCCTTAAGCATACTGGAATGGAAAAACACTGCCAACAGAATCCCTCTGACCCATGAATCTGGTAAAGTCTCCCACAGCCAAAGCTCTCACTGGAGTTCTGAGTCAAATTTCCAGGCAAATTCCTGATTTTTACAAAACCATATGATTCTTGAGCCACTCGTGCCACAAGTCTAGGCACTTGCAGTAGAGGTTCATGAGCTTTGTTCAACATCAGATTATCTGCACTGCCATATCTTATGCCTGGGACCTACAACAGTCTAATGGAGTAAAAGTAATCTGAGATAGGGACACCTGATGAATCGATGGGCTCCTCTACTAGACTGAACAAAATGACCTTTGCACCCAGATCCAGTTACATAGCAGATACTTAATAAATTTTAGATAAGGAAATACAAACATGTCTACACACATGAACATGTACTTTCATCAACTGTCTCATTTCACTTGCATATAAGAAGAACCTCCAGACACACACAAAGAAAGAGAAGAAATGAAATGCCAAAACAATCACTTCTTTTTATCACTTGGAAGTGCCATGCAAGAAGACACCAGCTTCCCAGGAAGGAAATGCATATTCTTCTTAATCATCTTTTCCACCATGAACGCATTTTAAGTCTCAATTATTAAAATGAATTAGGATAAGCTATTTATCCATGAGAGTCATAAAATTCCCAGGAAGAAATGAGATTACTCCCAAACCTCTCACCGGGCCATCTCCCCTACACTCGGTTTGCTGACCTGACTGCCCATCATTGCATTACCCTCAGCAAAGTCTGCCTGGGAAAATGTTTGCATCTTTTCAAAGTTATTGTAACAGTTTCTGTCTTTGCCACAGGTGACCCACAAAGGAAATTCTAAACCCCACATCTGATTTGAGAGGTCAGTACTTCAAATGCAAGGAAGATGTAGGAACAGAACTACCAATGTTCAGATACAAAATGCAATTGGGTGCGTTGGATTGTAATGACCTATAAATTCATTTGACACTCAACATACCCCTGTAAATGTTAAACTCTAGGCATCTTTTACTAGTTCTCATTTATTCTGAACTTGTCCAAAATAACAAATATTTTCCCACTGACAGAGCACTTCATGAAAACTGCTGACTAAGGACATTAGAATATGTTCTTCCTTCCAAATAAGTCACCGTAATTTATAATTTATGTTGCACACATCCCTTGAAGAGGATAATAAGAAGATGATGTGCAGAATATATTTCCTTAAAAAAGAGAAATGCCTTTCACTAGGTTCTTACTCACTCTGGACAAGCGGTTGTAAAGCAGAAACTTGATGGTTGGGAGCAGGGCATTAAGCAATGTTGAGAAAGATCAGTTGCCAAATGGAGCTTAGAATAGGACTTTTAAAAGTAACTCAGATGAAATTAATGTTACACTGCCTCAGTATCAATGCCATCTTTGCCATTAGTATGCCTAGGAATGCTGCTAAGAACTCAAAGGAAAGTTAAAGGGGAGGGGTAGCACTACCAACCAATGCTTAAACAGCCTTGAGATGAATATATACTTGTGCAATCAAGCCATAAACCCCTCCATTGTCACCATGGCCAATATCCACAGTATCCTGTACATAGCAAAAACTCAGTACATAACCTACAGAGTGTATACCTGGAGAGCATCTTAAAACTGCTACCTGAACCCGAACCCTAGAAATATGTTTTCTGTAGGATGAGATGGAGACCAAGGATTTGCATTTCCAAAAGTCTCTCACGTGATATGAATGGTCTGTGGACCATACTTTCAGAAACATTCCTCCAAGTGATTTTTTTCTGATTCCTTTTATATTTCAGGGTTGTTTCTGAGTGTTCATACTAACTTGGTAAACTAAGAATGCTGAAGGCAAACTCAAGGGCTTATGTTACATCACTCTGGGCCCTGCATTTCCCCAGGAAGAACCCTGAATAGGTAAATGCCACTCAGCAGACTCCTGTAAATATGGTATTTACATTGCTAAACTCAGCGGAAAACAACATAGCCAGAATCAATGTAAAATGGTCTGATTCAAACACCATGTTCATTCACTCCAGTACTCCACGGTCATCATTAAACTCATGAAATGACACAGAAACAACCCCAAGGAGGCTGGAATCAGAAATTTTAGGAATACTCTTTTTTATGGGTTGAGCTATCTCCCTTCTGATGAAAAAGAGTATGTTGTGATTCTAATCCCCCGTAACTCAGAATGACTTTATTTGGAAATAGTGTCTTTACAGAGGTGATCAATGTAGAATTAGATCTTTAAGATAGGCCCTAACCCAGTATGAAATTACTTATAAAGGGAAATTTCAACCCAGAGATGGACACACAGAAAAAGAAAACTATGAGAAAAGACAGAGAGAGAAGACAACCGTGTTAGTGGAATAATGCAACCCCCTGCCAAGGAATACCAGGGACCGCCAGCAGCTGTGAAAGGCCAAGAAGGAGTCTCCTCCAGAGCCTTCAGACAGAGCACTACGTGCAAACATCTTGATTTTAGATTTCTAGAGGCTAGAATTTTGAGAGAATAAGTTTCTGTTGTTTTAAGCCATCCATTTGGGTACTTTCATACAGCAAGCTTAGCAAATGCCCTGATATTTACAGGAACAAAAGGAGGTGCAGGCAAAGAGGCCATGGTTAGAGGAAAGGGCGTGCTTACTGTAAGACCAGAGAACAAAGAGGTCAAACCAAATTTATTTATTTTTTTAAAGATTTTAATTATTTGAGAGAGAGAGAGAGAGAACACAAGCAGGGGGAGAGGGAGAAGCAGGTTCCCTACTGAATAGAGAACCCAGTGTGGGGCTTGATTCCAGGACCCTGGGATCATGACCTGAGCCAAAGGCAGACGCTTATTCTACTGAGCCACCCAGGTGCCCACAACTAATTTAGACTAAAGACAGACATATTAGAATTTCACAGAAATTACCCCAACAATTGTTTTCCCTCTCACGTGTCCCTTCCGTCATTGGTGAACAACTTTACCTGGCCATGATAAGGAAATCTCAAAACAGCTTAGCAATATCTGTTGATAGCAAGAAGGAACAATGAACTCTTTATGTCCCTAGGACCTTATTATTCCAAATATTTATGAATGATTCTCAAAAACAGTCTGATGAGGTAGGCACTATCTCCATTGTTTAAACCAGAAACTGGAGTTGACAAAGGACTTAGCTTTAAGTGAAATTATAAAACATGCAGGTAGTATGTTAACTGTTTGCTTATTTCATATCTATAACAATATCCTCTGAAGAAGTGGTCTTATCCACCTTTTGCAGGCCAGGAAACAACTGTATTAGGTAAACTGTACAAGATCAGAGAGCTGGTAAGAGGTTTAATTTAAAAAAAAAAAAGGGGGGGGTGGTGTGGGCAAGGATTTATATTCTTATTTATTGTCTCCATAACTCATGGTCTTTCTAATACACTGTAACTAGCCTCCATGTGGGCTGCTGGGCTCCATTAAATAATTGTTAAAAGTTGACATGTACTCAAAGTGGATTTATGGGGGAAGAAGGAAGAAAGAAAGGAAGGAAGGGAGGGAAGAAGGAAGGGAGGGAGGATAAATAGATAAGTAGATAGATGATAGATGATAGATAGTAGATATACATAGATGATAGATAGATAGATAGATAGATAGATAGATAGATAGATAGATAGATAGATAGATAGATACAGACAGATAGATAATAGTTAGAGATAGATCTCCACCCAGAAATGGAGTTGCTAGATTATATGGCAATTCTTTTTAATCTTATTTTTTAAGGAAACTCCATACTATTTTCATACTGGCTTGCACCAATATACATTCCCAAAAACAGTATACAAAGGTCCCCCTTTTTCCCCACATCCTTATCAACACTTGTTATTTCTTATCTTTTTTATAATAGCCATTTTAACAGGTACGCTGTGGTAGCTCATTGTGGTTTTGATTTGCTTTTCCCAGATGATTAATGATGTTAAATATCTTCTAATGTATCTGTTGGTCATCTGTATGTCTTCTTTGGAAAAATGTCTATTCAGATCTTCTGTCCATGTTTTAATAAGGCTTGTTGTTTTTTGCTATTAAGTTACTGAATTCTTTATATATTTTGGATAGTAACCCCTTATCAGACATGAGCTGCAAATTTTTTCTCCCATTCAGTAAGTTGCCTTTTATTTTTTGATAATTTTCTTGGCTATGCAGAAGCGTTTTTGGTTAGATGTAGTCTCACTTGTTTATTTTAGCCTTTGTATTTGATGTCAGATTGAAAAAATCATCACCACAACCTATGTCAAAAAGCTTATTGCCTGTCTTGTTTTTGTCTAGGAGATTTATAGTTTTAAGTCTTACCTTCAGTATTTTGATCCATTCTAATTTTTGTATCTGGTGTAAGATAGTGGTCCAGTTTCATTCTTTTGCATGTGGCTGTCCAGATTTCCCAGCAATTATTTCCCAGTAATTATTAAAATGAGACAGGCAATGAAAGTGGACTTCTGAAACCATAGCTTCCTATCTTTATATAAATAGTTTAAATATATTTCTCTTATTGAAAGGCCTTATGCCTAGAGTAGCTAAAGAAGCCATTCACCCAAAAGTAATTGGAGTTTATTGCTGCCAAAATAAAATGTTTCCCACCAATGTGTATTAGTAAAATGGCCTTTCTAGTCAAGTGGACATCTTCAGTTTTAATTTAATTATAGAACTTCTCAAGGTAGAATTTGAAGGTTGTTATCAGAATCATATGTATTTTTTTTGTCTATTCTTCCCCTTAATGAAGAGTAGAAAATCAATTACAGACCAAAACCATATGGTACATTATAATATAAAATTTAAGTATTCTTTTTTTAATTTAAGTATTCTTAATAACATCATGTTTTCTTATCAAACTAAAGATTAAGTATAATTTTATGGTTTAAGAAAGATTTCTCACAGAACCTAAAAGGTATTGCTCAAAGACTGTCCTACTTCATGTTAACAATGAATGAAAAATTGCCTTAAGTTCTGAAAGAATATTCCAACATTGCTTAAAATACAAGAATCAAGAATAACAAATGATATAGCATTCCTTTAATTATTAAATGTTTATTTTTAAAATCATAGAGTAATAAAGGATGTCCAAGAGGCATTTCATTTGTCCATGTACTCTTCATACCTCATATAAACATATTCTAAATAATGATCATGATGGAAATTCTCTAAAAGTGACATCTGTTCTGTAGTGGAAGAGAATTCCTCGGGCAGAGGGGAGTCCTGCGTGGGGTGTCCTCCCTGTCCTCAAGCTCTTTTCTTACCACAACCAAAAGCAATTGAAGGCTCAGCTCTCCCCCAGTATTTAAGCCAAACCTGATCTTCTGGAGGAACACTATGAAAAAATCTAGCCCAAAACTTAGAGTTGAACAGAATCAGCATTAACGCTCTTTGACTGCAGGACCACTCCAGGTGTCTCAAATTTTTATACCCCAATTCTGGGATTTAGTTCTGGTTCCTATACTCAAGTCTTTCAATAACAAGCATTCTGTGTGCATTCCTCCAGATCTGAGACTTTGTCTTCATCTAGCCTGATTCCCTGCTGGAACAGAGTCTTGCCCTGAATTCAAGTCTAGTGGTTGAAAACTTGCACTTAATTGAATGGTTTCTTTAGTTCTACCAGCCTACTTGTCTGCCTGGACTCTCAAGTACTTGCATTATATTATTTTATCTTACTTATAAAACACTTACAACTCCATGATAAGTAGTGGTTGCTACACATTTTGATAATGCGCTTGGTATATCATCAACTGTATTTAACCACATAAATCATCTCCATACCTTTCCTGTTCCAGTGGAGTAGCCTTTCATATACTCTATCCTGCCAAGGTTAATTGTACTATATCCAACCTATTTCTGAGCACAAGCTATTGTGTGACCACTTCTTGGAGCAACCAAATGCAAAACTGCCAGTACCTCATTTTTCCTCCCTTTTACTAGTGTCCCCATCATTAAAACTTCATCGTTTCTGCCTATCTCCTTGGTTCTATCAAATAAAAATTAGATGCTCAGGGGGGAAAAAAGGAAAGATGTCAGCCATAAATGATAAATATAGTAGTAACAAGTATTTATAAGTAGTATATTTCTTGTTTCTAAAATACCAATCTAAAAAAATGCCATTTTTTATTTCTATTTCAATGTATATTTTAAATCCTGCCTTATGGGGCACCTGAGTGGCTCAGTCAGTTAAGCGGTTGCCTTTGGCTCAGGTCATGAACCTAGGGTCCTGGGATCAAGTCTTATGTCTGGCTCCTCACTTAGTGAGGAGTCTGCTTCTCTTTCTCCCCCTCCTCCCCAACTTGTGCTCTCTCTCTCTCAAATAAATAAAGAAAATCTTTTTTAAAAAATCCTGCCTTATTTCATAAGGAGTAATAATAAATAGTAATTATATATATATTCATATTAAAATATAAAGTATTTTTATAGTATTTAAATACTATAAAAGAGTATTTAATAATAATTATTTAAAATTATTATGATAGCTGAATCTCAAGAATTAATTACATAGGTCTTTAAATATTACTTGCTGGTGCTCTGTTTCACCTCATTTTTGGAAATATGTCATATATTAACTACCTTGCAAGGAATTTAAGTTCTTCCAAGGAAAGAGCTATGCTGTATTGTGTATAGCATGTGATAGTTCCATCCTATATTTAATCCATAAATCCCTATAGATTGGTTAAAAGTCCATTCAGGGCATTTCATTAAGATTTTTTAAAAGCTCTGGGCCCCTGGGTGGCTCAGTTGGTTAAGTGACTGCCTTCAGCTCAGGTCATGATCCCAGAGACCCGGGATCAAGTCCCACATCGGGCTCCTCTCTCCCCTTGCTTGTGTTCCCTCTCTGGCTGTGTTTCTCTCTGTCAAATAAATAAAATCTTTAAAAAAAAAAAAAAAAAAAAAAAGAGGGGCGCCTGGGTGGCTCAGTTGGTTAAGCGACTGCCTTCGGCTCAGGTCATGATCCTGGAGACCCGGGATTGAGTCCCACATCGGGCTCCCTGCTCAGCGGGAAGCCTGCTTCTCCCTCTCTCACTCCCCCTGCTTGTGTTCCCTCTCTCGCTGTGTTTCTCTCTGTCAAATAAATAAAAAAATCTTAAAAAAAAAAAAAGATTTTTTTAAAAGCTCTGCTGCCATCAGACTGAATGCTATATTAAAAAGAATTATGCTATATTAACAGGAATAACAACAAAAAAAAGAAAGCACAGAAAAGTCACAAGTGGCACTTGTTCTAACATTCCAAAGCAAACATACTCCTCTTCCATTCAAAAATCTTCTATTAATTACTCCTGAGACTTGTTACAGTTCTGTACCAATTCCAAACCTTTCTCATCTTTGAAATGTAAACTTTCAGATAACAGAGGTACTTGAGAATGTACTACAGTATGAGCTTAAAGTAACATACCTTCCCCCCTTCCTTCTGAAAACAGGTAGGAGGAGACTGAGTATTAAGGAGTCATGGTTTTCTTTCTTTTTTTTTTTTTTTTTTTTTAGTAGCAAGAAAACTAGAATTCCAAAAATCTCCTTCCCTCCAAATGTATTTCTTCTTCTTTATACTGGCCAAAATTCATTAGTTTAAGTTCTTTTTACTAGTTTAAGTGGCAATGATCAATGAATTTTAACACTTTAAAGCTGCTATCATTGTAATATAACTTCCAGTAACAAAAAGTGAGAACTAATGGATCATGAGGATACTAGGAATCTATGCCTGGGAAAGGGCTCACCAAAAGGTAGCAACAGGCACCAGATTACGGGTATAAAAGAAGGCCAATGGTGTGTAAATCTCGTGATGGAGAAAGCCTGAATTCTGATAGGGACCTTCACGGCACCGGTCAACAGGCCAGGTGCTAATAAACAAGGAGGGAACAAGGGACTTACCTCTAATTCATCCTCCTTTTATCTGGCTCCAGTGTCTGCTTCCTACCTGCTGGCAAATCAACAGTCTAGCAGACATTATTATAGATGCCAGACATCCTGGGGGGCAAATGGTTCTGGAAAAGTCCATGAAAACGGGAATCTTTTATCTCTATCTTTCATCCTTTTGAGGCACCACTATCCAAATAAATAGCTGTTCAACAGCTGGGCTTAAAACCTCTCTCAGGTACAAAGGAAAGTGAAAGCAAACAATCAGGCCCCTTCAAGCTTCCAAACTATGTGAGAACAGAATCAGACCTGGGAATGGTCAGGCTGATTTCTGCTTCTTCTTGCATTGGACAGAAAGGAGTTTCCATCTATGTTCCTTGAGCCCTAGAAATCACTGTTCCTGGAGTTTGTTTTAAAGATTTATTTATTCATTTATTTGAGAGAGAGACAGAGAGAGAGGGAAAGAGCACAAGTGGGGAGGAGGGGGCGGACAGAAAGAACCTCAAGCACACTCTAGGGTGTGTGGAGTCGAGACAGAGGGGGGATCCATTCGGGGGTCATCCCAGGACCATGAGATCACGACCTGACCCAAAACCAAGAGCCCAAAGCTCAACCTACTGAGCCACCCAGGTACCCACTGTTCCTGGAATTTAAGGCCCTGAATATCTGAGATAACACTACCTGTAGAGGAAAGGATAGATTGAGACATCCATCCCATAGAGCACTGGGCCTTTGGGGAGATAAACTAGCCCATCTAAAAAACACAAATAAATAAATAAATAAATAAATAACTAGCCCATCTATCAGACATCTGAGGCACAGATATTTTTTACTGACTGGGGACACAGCCTAAATCATACAGAGGAAGAAATAAAAATATAATTCTAAAGAAATGTAAGTTCCCACAAATTAAATTGATTTCATTCATGCTTCAGTTGCCCTGTTCATTTCTAATTTTTTTTATACTGATAACCTCCTTCCCAACTTCTCTGTTCATGCTTGGGCTCACACATTCTCTTAATCTGTTAATTATCTGCATTTGTTATTCATCAAATACTACATACTTTTGGTTGGAATCTGACCAAGTTATAAAAAAAGTTTGCTTGCCTAGGAATAAGTTCTAAAACACAAATCTGGATTCCATCCTACAATGGCATGTAGTATACTCTGCAAAGAGCTTACCAGGAACACAGACCTACCTATCCCCTCCTTTCAAAGCAAAGTAATGTAGATTCTGTAACTTTCAACCAAAAATAAAATACTCAAAAACTACAAAAATATTTATGGGTAAATACACTATTTATTTGTTATGCTTTCAAAATTATGCTCTACAGACTTTTGTCATGCTTTCTATTAGAAAACATCAACACAATACCTCAGTACCATATATTAAACTGGTCTATTTAAAATATTCCTGTTTATCAAAATTGAGAAATACTACATGTGCAAGAATATAACATGACATTTTTCCTTCTTTCTTCCCCCTTTCCCAAATCAATCCAATTACAATAGCTACCAGAACGGTATGAGAGAAAACTCATCATTCACATCACACGTATAGGGAACAGCAAGGTGCTTCCCAGACCAGTATTGCATGTGGAGAGTTAACAAAGGACAGGAAAGAATGCAAACTTCCAGCAGTAAGAAAAACCAGAGCAAGGGACCTGAGAGCTAACTGTGAATTTAATAATAAGAACTGTGATCCAAAGAAAAAGAGGGAAAACACGATGAAGGGTGAAATTGAAAAGGAAGAAAACTAGCTAGCAAAATAAGGTGCCCCAGATTGACAAGGATACAAAGGTCAAAGTAGTCCATGACCATAATGAGAGATCCAGAAGGCAACACTTCTCTAATTTGCTCTTTAAAAACGAAGACTGGGTCCAAATGATTAAAGTGTGTTTCTCATACTATTTGACCCCAAAAGGCAACCTTCTCCCATGTTTGTTATAGATCAGAGCTTAAAAAAAAAAAAAAAAAATGTGTCAAGATAAGTCAGTTCCTGTGCTGATTTATTGCTATCCAATTAGGCAGCTCTCAGCTCACTGATCAGAAACAAAGATTAAAGGAAAAAAAGACACTATAAAGGCTCAAACTTTGGCAATGTTCTGTCTCAAACCAGCTACAAGAAAAGATACGCAGAACCAAATTTAGTATGGATTATAAATCACTTCAAGTGTTAAAGAAAAAACAAAACATGTTAACATTCAAACATAGTCTTTCTGAATTTTGGAGTATTGTTATCTAACCAATGGAAATATTTTTAAATGAAGTGGAAAATGTTCTTATTTTTTGATTGCCGACACCAAACATGTCTCATATAAAAAGCTGCTACAGAAATGAAAAATTTATGAACATAAAGAATCTTACACAGACTTCAGTAGTGTTACTATAATTGTTATTTGGCTCACTTCATTTAATTGTTTATGCCTTACTAAATCAGCAAAAACACTTGTCAGAATCAATATATGAATAACTAAATACCATGTGGATTGAGGGATTTGTCTTGGTCCAATGGTTATTTAACAGATTACTGTTCTGCTCATTAAAGAATGTTAATACTTCAAACTAGTATTTGCAATATCCCAAAAACTTTAAATTATACTTTGATTTTTTATTTCTTAGGAAAAAATGAATGTAGAAAATCTAAGATCATCTTAAAATTAGAAAAGTAAAATATTAACTACAATTAGGTCAGAAACTGTAGCATTAACACATGTGACTTATTAATAGGTGATAAATGTTTCCTCAGAAAGAGATTTTGATCAATTCTGATGTCTGTTTAGTATCTCAGTGGTAGCAAGATCTATAAGACAGAAATAAGAGTGACGGAGGGAAGGTAGAAGGAATGAGGGAAGGCTAGATGTCAGAATTTAAATCCTGGATTTTAGATCCTCCATTGATAAACTGTATGATAATTTGGCAAGCCATAACCTCTCTAAACCTCAATTTCCTCTTAATATATCAGCTCAACTTACATCCTAGAATCACAGTGATGCTTAAATTAGATGGTATAGATGACATTATTTTATAAATTACAGAGCCTTATGTAATACAAATTTATTACTACTACCAATGGTAAGCTAGACAGAGGAAACAGTAAGAAATAATGAAGAATAAATTTAATTAGGTGCTGGGTTTATTTGATCATAGAATACCGTTAAGTGTCATTAATTCAACTTCCAATGTGGCTTTTCAAACTTGTTTTTTCAAAGCGTTAGTTGGCATATTTTATAAAATATCTGTTTAACAAAAAAACTGAATTTAACCAGATAATAGATTATTCCCTTTCCTTGAGGTACGCAAAGCCACAAATGTCAAGAAACTCTCATTTTACTATGTAAGATATTTTAAAAATAAGTAAATAATAACCTATTAGTCCCACATTAGTCTACTGACGCTCAGAAATAAAACAGTTCTTTGAAATAAGCCAGATATAGAAAGGCAAAAGCCATGCAGTTCCACTTACATGTGTAATCTAAACACAAAACAGACTCATAAATACAAAGAACAAACGTGGTGGCCAGAGGGGAAGGGTGAAACAGGTGAAGGGGATTAAGAGGTACAAACTCGGTTACAAAATAGTCACAGGGCTGAAAAGTACAGCGTAAAAAAACAGTAAGGTTGTCACAACGTTGTATGGTGACTACACTTATCCTAGTGAGCACTGTGTAATGGAAAGTATTGCCGAGGGGCCCCTGGGTGACTCTGTCGGTCAAGCGGCCACCTTTGGCTCAGGCCATGATCTCGGTGTCCTGGGACGGAGCCCCACGTCAGGCTCCCTGCTCAGCAAGCAGCCTGCTTCTCCCTCTCTCTCCTGCTCCTGCTTTTTCACTTTCTCTCTCAAAGAAATAAATAAAATCTTAAAAAAAAAAAAAAAAGAATTGTAGAAATACTATGTTGTACACCTGAAACTAATATTATATGTCAACTATACTTCAATTAAGTTTTTTTTCTAAAGAAGAATAATAGTTCTGAATTCCCTGGAGTACCAGGATGTATCTAAGTAGAGGTTAAATGAGGATAGTGTCATGGCTCCTTCAGTCTGAAAGTTTCAGAAGTCCTTGATGTGAAAGTCCTCAAAACCTTACAGGGAAAACAAAAACAAAAAACCCCATAACCACACACATTCCTGCTTCAAAGAAAAACACTGGGTTGTGATAAAGTAATTTCTGAAGCACATTTCTTTTTGTAGTAATTCTTCAGTTGTGATCATCTTAAGAAAGGGATTGCTTCCAGCCAATGAAACTATCTCTCCAATATCTGCATTAGATAATTTTGGTAAAAGCAGTCATAGGACAGTAACCATACCCATGGGATACTAGAAATTAAAATTTCCAGGGCGCCTGGGTGGCTCAGTTGGTTAAGCGACTGCCTTCGGCTCAGGTCATGATCCTGGAGACCTGGGATTGAGTCCCACATCGGGCTCCCTGCTCGGCGGGAAGCCTGCTTCTCCCTCTCTCACTCCCCCTGCTTGTGTTCCCTCTCTGGCTGTTTCTCTCTGTCAAATAAAAAAAATCTTAAAAAAAAAAAAAAAAAAAAAAGAAATTAAAATTTCCACTCAATAGCCAACTTTTTCCTGGTTACATTTTTCCAAATTCCAAATCTACATTTCCAATTTCTTTAATCTTCCCTTGTCATAACCCCTTTATTTACTGTTCAAGCTCTGATCATAATGCCGTTATATCAAATTCCTTACTACTTTTGCCCCCCCAGATTATTATAAACAAGACATATTATGAGTAAACTCAATACGCAGTCCAAATCACTAAATTAATAAAATAGAGAATTAAATGATTTTGTATAATCTAAGACATAAATCTTGTTATTATAACTGAACTATTTCCTAGTAAAGCACAGCACCCACTTAAACTGTGTGAATATTTTTTTTAAAGATTTTATTTATTTATTTGACAGAGAGAAACACAGCCAGAGAGGGAACACAGCCAGAGAGGGAACCCAACCAACTGAGCCACACAGGTGCCCCAAATGTGTAAATATTACAGCTGAGTACTACATACACATTAAACATACACAGGTCAAAGAAAAGGAATGTATCACCAAAGATACTGACAAGGGAGCAGAAGGCTGAGGACAAAGCACCCTGCAACTCTCCCCCACCCCCCACTCCTGGGTGGGATACTGGTGAAGTTCCTCCAGGAAGTTCCCAACTGTCTTAATGTTAATACCCTGCTAGAGGGAAAAAAAAAACCTTAACTTGACATGGCAAGGCCTTCAGTATCTTGTAGGTCCTCTTTAGCATAGAAAAGTTCTTTTAACAACCTCCCTTTTCCTTACCTCCCCAACTCCCATGTGTATGATCAGTCACCCTTCACAACTGTGGTGCAGCTCTTTCTGCCCAAGGGTCCTGTCCCCGTGCTTTAATAAAATCAGCATTTACACCAAAGACATCTCCAGAATTCTTTCTTGGACGTCAGCTCCAGACCTTACCCAACCAAGCCTCACCTATATTCCAAAACTACATCAATATGATAATAGACAAAATATCTGCAGGCAGAACTACATTAAGAGGGTGACTAGCTATGCAGCTACTCATGTTACCAAGAAACTATCACTAGAAACAATCATGATGGTGAAAACTATATTTTACAAAGTCCCCTCAGGGACAGGTTATACAAAAGACTGCTTTGGTGAGTCTCACGAGGTAGAGTATATCCTCCAAAGGACATATCCCCGTGGCTCTGGTAATGTGCCCTCCAGGGAAGCAAGTGGACTTAGGAGCCGGCCACCGGCAGCCCTCCTCAAACCTCGGCACCTCCAAGGCAGCCCTTTATATAAATGTTGAAAAATCAGGAGAATTTTTTTGAAAGGGCAACAAATTACTGCCCTACCAGGGAAGCCCAACGTCACTTACCATAATCAGATTTTCATTTTAGATGTTTCACTTTGGCTGCTCTGTGGGTCGGAGGAAAGACACATAAAGTCATAGAGGATATTAGCAGACAATTGGAAGCACCCAGGCAAGAAGTACCTTGCACCCACCTCTATCAGTGGTAGGGAGGGGAGCAAGGCAGGAGACCATCCCCCTGGCCTTCCTGAGACAGGCATGAGTTTGGGTGAGGTCCTATGGAGAACAAGCAGACAATGAGGGCAGCAGGGAGAATGCTTAATGAAACCATTTGCAGGTGAACCATGAGAAAAGAAGCTAAACAACACTGAGTTCAGGGGAAGTGGGAGAATATGATGAAATTAAGTGAAACTCTATTTCTATGAAGACAATGAAAGAATGTCTTAAATCCAATAAATCTTTAAAAGAAGGTCAACCCATATAGGAAAAATAGGATATGATGACCAAGTTTCCAACATAAAGTAAATTTACTTACATTATGTCCATATGCTTTTAAGTTTTTGAGTGGCGTGTTAGCAACACAGAGAAAGAGTAAGTCAGAATCTTACAGAGAAATTGTACAATGAAGACACATCCTGTGTCTTCACTTAGCCCACAGACAGGATTGACAGGGTGCTGCAGGGAAGCACTGTTCCCAGCTGCCTACAAAGGAAAGAGGCTTCTCAGACCTTCCAGGCGGCTACTTGAATAACAAAAATGAACCATTTAAAAAAAAAAAATGAGGGATGCCTGGGTGGCTCAGTCAGTTGGATGTCTGCCTTCAGTCTTGATCATAGGACCCACATCAGGCTCCTTGCTCAGCAGGGAGCCTACTTTCTCCCTCCGCCTACTATTCCCCCTGCTTGTGCTCTCTCTCTCCTTCTCTCTCTCACATAAGTATATGAGTAAAGCCTTTTAAAAAACAATACATAATAAAATTCATTTGAAAAGAGAATTCGGAAATGCTTTTACTTGTCACCACTACTAAACGGCAAAGGAAAGGCCTGGGATCATGCACTCTAGCCTTTCTCATACAAATTTTGCAAACCACGATTGCCTCTCCCACCAAGATAAAAAGCTTTGTTACAAGCTTTTCACAATTTCATATTCACCCATGTGCATAAAACAAATGGTCACATTCGTAATCATTAGTTAATAACATGAAACACCTCCGTATAATTTCTAGTAGCCTTGTAGTCAATCCCTACAATAAAGAGATACAGGGGCACCTGGGTGGCTCAGTTGGTTAAGCAACTGCCTTCGGCTCAGGTCATGATCCCAGAGAAGACCCGGGATCGAGCCCCACATTGGGCTCCCTGCTCTGCGGGAAGCCTGCTTCTCCCTCTCTCATTCCCCCTGCTTCTGCTCCCTCTCTGGCTGTGTTTCTCTCTGTCAAATAAATAAAATCTTAAAAAAAAAAAAAAAGAGAGAGAGAGAGAGAGAGATAGTTACTTTAAAGAGCTGTGTGCTAGATCTAGGCTAGTGCTCCTGGGAGTCAATTTGGGTATTTCTTTCCAACTCCGTTCTCAGTGATGTCCAGTCAGTAGCTTAAATCAGCCATGGTGGGCGTATTACACAACAGAGGATAGAAAACATTACAAATCAGAGTTTCTGTCACTTTCTAGAGAGCAGTTGTTAAAGCTTTGCCAGCCTACCACTACTCAAAGCATCCTTTAAAACCAGACTTGGATCCCCTCCCATCTCAATCTGGAAGAGTTCTCCAGGATTTCAAAAATGCCAACATTTTCAAGTCTGAAAATTCACTCTCTCCAAGGGAACATACCTTAATAGCATCTTCAGCGTTGCTAAATTATACCAGAGGAAAAAAAATACTTTTTTTTTTTTTTTTTTTTTTGCTAAATCAGCTCTGGGTATTGCTCTAATATTTCAATTCTGTGCTTCCGGACAGCTAAGAGTCTAATTACCAGCCTTCCGTTCATCCATTCAGCAATCCTTGACTATTCAGACCTTCAACCCAGTGAGGCATACAGATTACTCCTTACTCCTCCTTCTCTCTCCTGCTTCACGTGAAGAAACAAATGCCTATTTTTTTGTGCGATAAGGAACAGCAATCATATTGCTAATAACCGTGCTTGGCAAGTATAGACTCCACGCTCTGTGCAAGGTGCTGACAATAAAAAGAGGAATCAAGCACAGTCCCTCCGTTTGCAGATGGAGTGTGGCAAACAGCCTTCCCCGTTGTATTTTAAGTAAGAGTAGGGACAGTAAGAATACTTTGGAATTCAAGGAGAACTTTTTAAATGTCTCTTTAAATTCAGTTCAACACAATTTATTTACCCAGTGCCCACAATGAGGCAGGCACTGTGCCTACCCATCACTGGCCCATGAAGGGACAGAAACAAGGAGAGAAGCAAACATGGCGATCAGCCAAGTATACTACACTAACAGTCACATGTAAGATGAGCTGTAAGGTACACTTCAGTCCTTAGAACTATATCCTGCATAGCCAGAAAAAAATGTTTACATGGATTAAATAAAACAAAAACATATAGAAGTACATTCTTTTCAAAATGATTCTAAGCCAACCTTCAAAAAAATAAACCAATTATTCTAGTGCTTCTCTTTCAACCACTGGATGCATTTCATAAGGTGAATGGCTATCATGTAAACATGAAAGTCATGGACATCACACCATGGTGTCATACACTGCCACTAAGTCAAAGTAATATTTCACTGATAACTTATAATTTAGTATCAACTGCAATAATCTGTACATGAGAAACTTACCTATAACTCCCATTAATAAAGTATCAAATGCAGTAAATGGGAACTATGTTAACTTTACAATTTTCATTAAGTCATGATCAAAATAGCCAATTGACAAGAATTAAAACTCCATACAAAATGAAAATTCAGGGGCATCTGGGTGGCTCAGTCAATTAAGCAGCTGCCTTCAGCTCAGGTCATGATCCCCCGTCCTGGGATCGAGCCCTGCATCAGGCTCCAGCTCTGCATCGGGCTCCCTTCTCAGCTCCCTCTTCCTCTGCCTGCAGCTCTGCCTACTTGTGTTCTCTCTGTCAAAACAATAAATAAAATCTTTAAAAAAATAAAATAAAATAAAAATTCACTTCAGTTAAAAACACAAACTATTCTTTTTTTTACAGACTATTCTTAAAATAATAGCTGATTTATAGCAATAAAAAATAGATTTTTCCAAAGATAGTTCCTAAACATATCTTTTCATATTATAAAATAATAATTCACCATAGCACTTTAGGAAAACTTCATTCCAAACCACAGTACTCAAGCTACATATTACAGCAACTCATATGTGTACATACAATATCTTGAAGAGAACTTGCAAATAATTTTCACATATATTTTAGGCCAAGTGTCAGCAAATATTTTCTATCGAGGATCAAACAGTAAATATTTTAGGCTTTACAGTCCCTATGGTCTCCTTAGCAACTATTAATGTTGCCTTTACAGTATGAAAGCAGTCATAGATAACATATGAACTAATGAGGATGCCAAGCCCCAATAAAACTTTATTCACAACAATGGGCCGTGGGCCAGAAGTGACTGGCAGGCCACAGCTCACCAATTTCAATTTAAAAAATTGACCTAACATCTTCCTAGTGAAACCAGTAACAAAAGACTTAACAGGGCAGAACAGTGCAGTTGCAACTCTTATCAAAACCTTGTTTGCTGGGGCGCCTGGGTGGCTCAGTTGGTTAAGCCACTGCCTTCGGCTCAGGTCATGATCCCGGAGACCCGGGATCGAGCCCCACATCAGGCTCCCTGCTCGGCGGGAGGCCTGCTTCTCCCTCTCTCACTCCCCCTGCTTGTGTTCCCCCTCTGGCTGTGTTTCTCTCTGTCAAATAAATAAAATCTTTAAAAAAAAAAA